>JAJPUD010032057.1:0-12154 GCA_023553655.1 Myrmecobius fasciatus | reverse complement strand
TTATCATTTCCTGTCATTTTAGCCAATCTGACAGGTGTGTAGTGGTATCTCAGAGTTGTCTTTATTTGCATTTCTCTGATCAACAGTGATTTGGAGCACCTTTTCACATGACTATAAATAGTTTTAATTTCATCCTCTGAAAATTGTCTGTTCATATCCTTTGACCATTTATTGATTGGAGAATGGCTTGAATTTTTATAAATATGAGACAATTCTCTATATATTTTAGAGATGAGACCTTTATCAGAACCCTTAAATGTAAAGATAATTTCACAATTTATTGCTTCCCTCCTAATCTTGACTGCATTGGTTTTGTTTGTACAAAAACTTTTTAACTTAATATAGTCAAAGTTATCTATCTGGTTTTCAATTGAGAGTTCCAGTTCTTCTTTGGACCTAAATTTATTCCATCTCCATAGGTCTCAGAGGTAAACTTTATTCCGTTCCTCTAATTTTCTTATAATATCACTCTTTATATCCAGATCTTGAACCCATTTAGATCTTATCTTGGTATGTGGTGTTAGATGTGGGTCAAGCCCTAATTTCTTCCACACTAGTTTCCAATTTTCCCAGCAGTTTTTGTCAAATAGTGAGTACTTATCCGAGAAGCTGGGGTCTTTGGGTTTATCAAACACTAAATTGCTATAGTTATTGCCTAGTTTGTCTTGTGATTCTATCCTATTCTACTGATCGACTACTCTATTTCTTAGCCAGTACCAAATGGTTTTGATGACCACTGCTTTGTAATATAGTTTTAGATCTGGTACAGCAATTCCACCATCATCAGCCTTTTTTTTTTCATTAATTCTCTTGACACTTTTGACCTTTTGTTCTTCCAAATGAATTTTGCTACTATTTTTTCTAGATCTATAAGATAATTTCTTGGGAGTTTGATTAGTATGGCACTAAATAAGTAAATTAGTTTGGCTAGTATTGTCATTTTTATTATATTCGCTCGGCCTACCCATGAGCATTTTAAGTTTTTCCAATTGAATAGGTCTGATTTTATTTGTGTGGAAAGTGTTTTGTAGTTTAGTTCATATAGTTCCTGACTTTCCCTTGGCAGATAAATTCCCAAATATTTTATATTATCAACTGTTATTTTGAATGGGATTTCTTTTTGTATATCTTGCTGCTGAACTTTATCGGTAATATATAGAAATGCTGATGATTTATGTGGATTTATTTTGTATCCTGGAACTTTGATAAAGTTGTGAATTGTTTCTAGTAGTTTTTTAGTTGAGTCTTTAGGGTTTTCTAAGTAGACCATAATGTCATCTGCAAAGAGTAATAATTTGGTTTCCTTATTACCTACTTTAATTCCTTTAATCTCTTTTTCTTCTCTTACTGCAAAAGCTAACATTTCTAAGACAATATTAAATAATAGTGGTGACAATGGGCAGCCTTGTTTCACTCCTGATCTTATTGGGAATGGTTCTAGTTTGACTCCATTACATATGATGCTTACCAGCTAGTTATTCTAAAAGAGAATTATAGAGCCCAAGAAAAAGCTCTGTGCTCTTCAAGTTCTTAGATAAAATAATACAACAGAATTTATTGTTGTTGTTGAGTCATTTTATAGTTATGTCTGATTCTTTGTGACCCCATTTGAGATTTTCTTGGCAAACATACTGGAATGGTTTGCCATCTTTTTCTCCAGTGTATTTTACAGATAAGGAAATGGAGATAAACAAGGTTAAATGATTTGACACAGTTAGTGACTATGGCCAGAATTGAACTTAGGAAGATTTGTATTCCTGACTCCAGAGTTGTAACTCTATCGACCCTACCTTTTAGCTACCCAAAAAATTATAAAAGAACAAAAGAAAAAATAACCTTGAGAGGGAATTGCACAAGAAATTTACTCATAAAATGAGGTTGTAGGATCAAAGATGGTGGGGCAGAAGACGGGAGAAAAAGGAAGGACCACTAAGAACCTGAAGAAAAATGATAAAAAATGAATGATTTTGAAAATGGGAAGGACCTAGACACTCTGAAAATGAAATAGATGTTTTTTTCTCCAAGTGATGATGTTGATAATATAAATCCACAGCCATTTTCATATGATATATAATTGATTATTGAGTAAAGATCCATGAAGGAAACCATGGCTATTGACTCACCTTCAGGAATGTTGATCCAAAGAGTCAAAGAAAATCACTTAAGAATGAACTGGACCTCAAAAGAGTAAGATTTAGAAAGGTGGGGAATATATCAGGCTACATTATTCATTTGAAATCTCTACACGATGGTTTCCTAACTTTTTTCTCTTATTTTCTCACAGGCATCAAAGACTGGAGTAAATGCACAATAATGACTGTATGGAGGGAAAGAATGAACTACACCACAAGTGAGTGCTAAGTGTTATATTGCATAATATCTTGGACTTGAATTTAGAAAGATGAGTTTAAATACAGATTCAGACACTTGCTGTGAGACTATAGACAAGTGCTTTAACTCTTCCAAGCCTGAGTTTGCCATTCTATAAAATGTGTATAGTGATAGTATATATCTTTTAAGGCATTTGATGGAGATCAAAGGAGTTATTCTATGAAAAACATTTCGCAAACCTGAAAGTACACTGCATATATAACATAAGAATAGTTATAATGTTTAGGACAAGAAAGAAAAATCAACAGAGTAATTATGTGACAAAAACTAATGGTGGAAGAAGATGAAAAAAGCCATCTCCAAAGACTATTTCACAAGGAAAATTGAGTCAAAATTCCCCAGGGAAGGTAAGTTACTTCTGTAAGTTACTTCCCTGAAAATACGATGAAGCGAGTAATTTTTCTCATTTTTAAAGAGAAACACTCAAACCTGCTCAGGTTTCATCTATTGTTAAGGAAATTAAATTAAATGGACATTCTTCTAATAAGGGACCAGTGATTTTAGGGATTAGTCACTTTACAACAAAAGACAGATATTGTCCATAACAATAGGCACTTCAAAAGAAAAAAAGATAGCAAAGGGGCATGGTGGCATATAAACATAATCCTCCTTACCAGGGAGGTTGAGGCTTAGAATAAAATTGGTGGATCTATTGCTATCAGTTCAGAGTTAAAATAAATTATACATCATAGATGATGTATAGTTTGATAATATTATAATACTTGATTATATACTTTTATTATATATATATTTTATATATAATATATATATTATACTTTTATTATATATATATTATATATGTACATATATAATATATATATATAATACTTTTATTATATATTTTTTATATATATAATATATATTATGTATATTTTATTTTATTATACTTTGATAATATTATAATACTTAATATAATAATATATTAATAATATGATAAACTTCTGAGACGAGATGGGGGCACCAAATTGGCTAAGTTAGGCAAATCAAATCAATCCAATTTAGAAACAGAGGAAGTAAAATCATCCATTCTGATCAACAGAGAGATTGGCTTATGAATCATCTGTCCAACTCGAGCCTGGAATCATGCAGAGATTCAGTCTTTTTAAAATGAGGACACCAAAACTGTAATTGAAAAAAAAAAACAGAGGCAGAAGAAAAAAATAATGGTGTAAAACAAATATAAACTAAACTAAAACTACAAAATTGAAAAAAAATATGAGAACTCTCTTGAAAATAATACCAAGTTTGAAGGCAAGGAAGCTCTCCCAGTGACACATTTCAATATTATTTTTCAAAAATCCTATGGAAATTTTGCCAAGCAATATTGGAAGCAAAAAGTATATATTGAGTGAATCTGAATACCATTAGCAAAAGGAAATTCCACATTTGACTTGCCAAGTAACATTAGTAAAATTCCACAACTAAAACTTCAAAGAATAAATATTGCAAATAGTAAGGAAGAAAAACACTTTTGTACTTTAAGAAGAAGCAATCAAACATGTACAAGTTTACTCTATTGCTACAGAAAATTAAATTGTTCATATGATTTTCTGAAGTGCAAAGATGAACTAAAACAAATGTGAGTTCACTAAGGGGATGAACATTAACAATTCCTTAAAATAATCTAGAGATGAACAGGATGCAATCTGACCAAATATGTAAAAGTTATATATTTTCAGTTAATACTGAAAACCTTTTTTTTAAAGAGTGTTTTCGTGTGACTAAACAAGGACATTAATGTACTATGGGGAAGGAAATTAGTTTTTTATTTTAATTTTTTTGCCTTCTCCCCCAACATCACATATTATCTTCTCATTATTATTCTGACAAAGCAAACATGAACAACCTAAAAATTTAAGGAAAAGGTATAATAGGAAAAATCGGGGGAAGAAGTGAATTGATGGTTTAGGAAAAAAAATCTTAATTTTTTAATCGGCAAAACAACATTATACATGGCAGGATAATAGAGAAGAATGTCTCTTAGATGGAAAGAGCAGAGGGTGGGACAATGGATATGATTTGAAAGGAAGGAGTGGATAAGAGGTGTTCACTTTTTTCTTCTGCCTTTGCAGGTGATGGGTGATTAAGGATTTAAACTAAAATACTGATCACAGAGGGGGAAAAAAAGAAGTTGGATAAATGCAGAAGAAAGAAAATTCATTGGCACAGCAATATGGTGCCACAGAGGAGGAAATAATGCTCTCTTTGGGTTAATGAGGGCAATTAAGACACTTAGGAAATCAGCTTCTTTAAGATGTGGTCTTTTTTTTTCAGTCAGAATTTCTACTGGACTGAGGAAGTGTTTGATTCCTCTATATTCTCTACTACAGAATAAAAAATGTTCAAAAAAGCATGTCATAAACTGGAAGAACATACTTTCCCCTTCATACTCCAAAGAAACTATTTGCCCTTATCCTTCTTCTGCATTCTCAGCCTCTGTCCTAGTACTAGTGGACATGCTAACTGGTGAAAGCATATTCATTACATTTAGCTAGCCCTATTTCAAAGACCTGATCATGTAATCTTCCTGCTATGGTGTGCTAAAGGATGGCTTCTTTCACTACATCCTCCTACCCTGGTCTCTTTCTCTCATCCTGTCTCATGATTGATGAGAAGTCATTAGTCAATCTTAGCTATCCAGTCGTGGCATCTTTCTGTCTTACTGCCATTAAGCATATAACTGACATTGCCTTTCCATGTTTTGCTACAGTAACAGTCCTTTTTTGGACCCGTCTCCCCTTCATGTATTGTCTCCCTCCAATTAGAAGGCAAGTTCTTTAAGAGCAAAAAAACTGTCTTTTTTATATTTGTATCCTAAGCACTTACTACTGCTTTATTTTTTTCATTCATTTATTCAGTTTCTTCCTTTATTCCTATTTAGACATATCAGTCTCTATCTTAGTCTTCCCCCTTATGCAATGGCACTTTTTCCCACCAAGGAAAAGGTGCTTTTTTCCCTTCTGTGTTGTGTAGAAGAAAATCTGGTAATATTTTCTTATTAAAGTAGAAAAAATATGAGACTACATATTCCTTAGGTTGACCTGCATTGTCAGCCTAATCTGCAGGATATCTTCCAAAACTGAAATTCTACCCTTTTAAGCAACTATCCTTTCCATTTAACAGAATCCATCTTAATTATTTTTGTACTTTTTCACATCATGAATTGCAAAGTTAATTTGAAAGTATGCTTAGTGCTACTTGCCCCAAGTAGTATTGCCCAAATTACTTGTCACAGTTCTTTGCCTTCTTTTTAATTCAAAATGTTTATTAATCACACTGTCTACAGAGTATGCTGATAGACTCCACTAGAGTCTATCTAAATTTGATTATATAAATAAATAAATAAAATTTGTGAGGACAGAGGGGGAGTAAGATATATACATGGAATACAATATTGAATGAAGAATACATTAGAATCCTTTCAATAATAACTCAGAAGATTAACAAGGTAACTTTCTTAAAACATCTTCTTAGTAGAGGAAAAACATTATTAGTTCTAATTTACAGATGTGGAAACTGAAAGAGGGACTTTCCCATGAACAAGCACTGCTAGAAAATATGGGAGCTAGGGTTTGAATATAAATCTCAACTCATAGAACAGTGTAGTTTTTCTTTTTCTTTTTATTCATTTTTTAAAAAATCCTCATTCACCCCTGCACATACTCATGCAATTTTCAGACTTGGCTTAATTTGCTTGTTTGTTTTTCTCTAGGATAGGAATCCTAAAACATTTTGCAAGTAGATTTTTAAGCTCCCAAAAGTACAGAGCTCACTATTATGAAGGGACAGAATGTATGCATATGTATGTTGAATGATCCTGAGTTTCTGAGCTAGGAGATTGACAATGGGTAGAAGCTGCAACTCTCCATAGCTCATTGGCACATTAAACAGTGAGCTTTGTGTCTGGGGTAAAAGCCTAACAGTAGTACAGCTAGATTATAGATTAGGGCACTTTCTCTTATTGATCCCTTATTCAAAATTACTAATCAACCACCAGGATGTTTAATAATAGCTAATAGTAATAGTAACTTTCTTTTATATATCTACTATGTGCTGGGGACTGTCTTAAATGCTTTATAAACATTATTTTGTATAATTTCATAACAATCAGGAGATGGATTTTTTAAATTTAATTCAATTACATTTTTAAATATAAAATTTAAATTTTACATTTAAAGAAACTGAGGCAAATAGAGATTAAGTGATTTGTCACATAGCTAGTAAGTCACTTTCCACTATACCAGACTTTCTAAGGTTTTGGTAAATAATCTTACCAATATTATATACTCTGTTTCTATTTCCCACCTCTGTTAAATAGATATATTTACTTTCTGGGAAAAGGATGGGTAAGTGACCATTGATTCAACAAAAATTTATTGAGTGTATTTCAGAATGTGGAAGTCAGTATCCAAAACATCCTGCAGATATCAAGAGATTAATAAGTAAAAATTTAGGCATTGGAAGATAAAAGTAAAAGTATCCTCCAGAATAGAATAATGGAAATGCTGACTGAAAGTGACTGAAAGTTAGGACAAATCAGCAACTGGTAAAGAGTAAAAAATGCTGCTTAAAAGTTTTAAATGAAAATCAACTCAAAGCATCAGAAAAATTTTCTATAGTACTCAATAAAAGCTATACTCAGAAAAAGTGACAGTTGAACAACAGTGACAAGACCTTTTGCACTTTTCTTGTAATAATGCTGCATCTTCAAGTGACAGTGTGAGAAATAGTCAAATTACCCTCCCCCCAATAACTGAGCTTTCTTTACACTGTTTGTTAAATTAAGCTCGATCTACATGGAATTTATATTCACTCTTATTCCAATGGCTGATCTATACACAAAAAAGGGAATACATTTCACCGTTGGATTATAACAAAAAATTTCTTACTGTCAATAAAAATACCAATTTCTACAAAGCATAAAAAGCTGAGAAATATAGAGAAAAAAGGGAAAGTGATGTTATAAAAGAACTAAAAATAAAGATCTCCAAATCTTCTCTTTTGTATGTGTGTATGAGCTTGTATGCATCTATACACAGTGACATACTTTCCACCCCTATGATGGTTGCAGATAATTGAAATAGGGAAAAAGATGAGTGGATATGGGAGAAAAGATTAAAAATAGTAGAATCAAGTTACTGAGTTAAGGATATGATGTTCTCCATCTTCATTAGAAATCCCAGAAAACCACAGAGAATAATACATGGAGATCTCCTAACTGCAGCTTCTTTCTAAGATATTAGGAAATTTCAAGGACAGTTAGATGGCAAAGTGGATAACGTGCCAAGTGTAGAATTTGGAAGACCTGAGTTCAAATCTGGCTATAGACACTTACTTAGCTTTACCTGGACAAGTGTCCTGAATCTGTTTGCCTCAGTTTCCATATCTGTAAGATGATCTAGAGGGGAATGGCACACCTCTCTTGTATCTTTGCTAATAAAACCCCAAATGAGCTCATGTTGTATTCGACTAAACAAAAACAAACAACAACAAGAAAATTTAATCTATAGATAGATAGTGCCTATTTTATTAATGTACTATGTAGAAAAAATAACTGAATCTTCTTTCATAAAGTGAAACATAGAAGTACTGGTAAGTGTTTTTCCAGCTCTCTGAAAATAGAGGTCACACTTTTAAATTTAATCTGCATTTACACTTTTTTCATCACTTTCTTAAATCTCTAGACAATCAACCATAAATCAAGCCCTTATTTGTAGCACTTGTCAATTCTTCCAGTTTAATTTGGTTCCATCTTACTTTGGATTATGAGTTAACTTGAACTTAAAAATTAGACCTAGTCTAATCTCTTAATTTTACAAGGTAGGAAAAAAAGACTCAGTCTTGCTGAAGGCATAAAGTGGCAGTCAGGATTCAAAGCAAAATTCCTTAATTCTGACTCTGATGAGTTTTTTTGATGGTTTATTTGTTTTCCAGTACTAACACTAATGATTATGAGACTAAAACTCTCCTAACACTCTCATCAGATATTTGGGTTAGAAACAGGAAATACAAAACCAAAATTAAATAGTGTCCAATTGCTAAACAGCCAAACTCTACCAAACTTCTACAGAAGCCTGCTCTGACACAGTGCTGAATCACATGCTATATCAAAATATTTTTATGATCCTCTAAACAGGTTACATAGGGAGAATAAAGTCACTTCAGCAATAAAGTCAGGCAGTTAATGAACATTATAAAGTGCCTACTGTGCACCAGGCACTGTGCTAAGTTCTACAAAGAACAGTGAAAGATATACTCTGCCCTCCAGGACCTCACAATCTATGTGTTTATTTGGTAAGGGGGGTTTTAGTAAGTATCAGAGTGCATGGTAGGGGAGAAGGGGACATGGAATATCTAAAATCTCATGACTTGAAAATTCAAATCCTCTGCCAACAAGTTGTTGAGAATAGATGGATATTAATGAAAAGTAATATTTAATGGACACTTATATTTTGCAAATAAATACTATTATTATTAGTTTAATAATACTGTAGCATTTTAAATACAAGGACCATAGATACTATATTCATACAAGTAGGAATATTAAAATAGTTTGGATAATGGTTTATTTAACTCTGTATCATAGTTAAGCAATATTGTTAGAAGCTGATCTGAGAGAAGATTTTTAATTTTATATCCCAAACAGAAATTACCATATTCCTCCCTCTTCTTCCCACAACCAAATTTTTAATGGCCTCTAATAATACAATTGGATAATCTAATCAAAGTCCTTGACAAACCTGTAGGAAAAGTTCTCATAAACAGGGAATCCTAACGTTATATTTCCTTTTTTGCAGAATTTGCACTTTTTTGACAAAAAAAGAAATAGAGTATTGTCATGAGAGATGGATGGATGTCAAAAGAAGTGGATTAATATTATGATTTTCACACTTGCTAAGTATGTAACTCTGGTTAAGTTATCTAGTTACCCTAAACTTTAGATTCCTCATCTGAAAGAGATGGATGGCAATACTTTCAGTAATACTATCAAAGCTTGAAACTGCACAACACTTTGAAAACTGTAAAATTATATATATGTGTGTGTATGAATTGTTTGTTTTTGACAAGTTTTCCCCCTCCAAAAGAGCTAAGGGGGAAATAAAGCATTCTTTGAAACAAAAATTAGCTTATGCAAAAGAGTGCAATAAACCCAAAAGTGGTGAAGGGAACTATTTTCTTTTAAAACATTATTCTGAATAGAGATATAAGTCCTAAGGATCATAAAGTTATGAGACTGGATAAATAGAGGAGTCTGGATTTCATTCAGGCTTTGAGAAGAGGATAAAAATGATGTAGTTCTTACTCACAGTGGTGGATAGAAATTGGGAATAAAGTAGATGGATGAACATTAATGGATAAAATGACCTGATTGAGAGTTTCTGATTGAAACTTATTTATTCAATGCAGTTAAGTTCAACTCAACTAGGCAAATATTTATTGGGCAACTATTGGGCTGGAAAGAAGAAGAGAAGGCAGTGAATGAGCTTATTTATTTATTTTTTATTAAAAGTATTTTATTTTTCCAAATACATGCAAAGACAATTTTCAACATTCACCTCTGGAAAACTTTGTGTTCCAATTTTTTTCTTCCTCTATCCTCCTTCCCCTTTCCCCAAGATAGCAAGCAATCCAATGTAAGTTAAACATGTGCAATTCTTCTAAACATATTTCCACAGGTATCGTGCTGTGCAAGAAATATCAGTTCAAAGAAGAAAAAAAAAACATAAGAAAGAAAAAAAAAACAAGCAAACAACTGCAAGAAAAAAATAGAAAAGTACTATGCATTGCTCCACATTAAGTCTCTATAGGTCTCTCTGGCTTTTTCCATCACAAGTCTATTGGAATTGCCTTGAATCACCTCATTGTTGAAAAGAGCGAAGCCCATGGCAGTTTATCAGCACATATTCTTGTTCCTTTACATAGTGTTCTCTTGGTTCTGTTCACTTCATTTAGCATCAGTTCATATAAGTCATTCCAGGCTTTTCTGAAATGAGCCTGCTTTTCTTATAGAACAACAATATTAGGAGATCACTTAACAAAACAATAATTGTCTGCCAAATTAAAACCTTCTCTTTTATTGTGCACAATTGGTTTCAAGGATTATCTTTTTGCTCAGGCACAATTTTAAGGGAATCAATCCATCAATAAGCATTTACTATGTTTCCATTCTATGTAGCGTGTTAGAGGCTAGAGACACAAGTACTATGAGTGAAAATATTCCTACTCACAAATAAATTATATCATAAAAGAAAAGACATATACATATATAAGGACATGCAATGCATGAATATGAATGAATGTTTCAAATACAAAGAAGTTAAATGCAAGATAATCTGCAAGGAAAGACACTAGCTTTTAATTGTGAAGGCCTTTAAAAGTAAATTTTTATTTTAATTTATTTTAAAAATATTTTTATATTTTATTTTAAAAGCAATTTGGAGTCACTAAAGATGAATGAGTAAGAAAGCAATATAGTCAGATCTGCACTTAAGGAAAATCATTTTGGGAGCAGTATGTAAGACAGATTGGAGTGGTGAGAGTTTTGAAGTAGAAAAACAAATTGAATTGGCTAGTAAAAGACACATATTGTCTTCAGGTACAAGGAAAAAAGCAGAGAGAGAGTAAGGACTGAAGTTGTGGACTGAAGGACTGAAGGATCAAGAAGTTGTGAAATGAAGAAGAGTATAGAAATAGAATAGTTTCATTTTTTAAATAAAGAGATAAACTCTTCACCTGGGTATAGAAGGAGAGATATAGGAAGATTGGGGATTAAAGAAGGGGTTTATATAGATATGGTCTCTTTCACTCAATCTTTCAATATTCTACTGAGTGGGATATTGGCTATTTCCCGAAAATTTAGGATTCACACACCAATCAGATTCATAGATCCTGGGGTCAGAAGCTTATTATATGAAGCTTCTAAGGATTCTTATTAGCTATGCTGCTTAGCCATCCATTTCCCTCAGAATTTATAAATAGTGGAGAGGGCACTATAATAGGAGTCAAAAAACATGTTTCATTCCTAACTTGGCCACTGACTCCCTAGGTTTTCGTGGATATGTGCCAACCTTGATTATCTTTCTTGGAGGGTTGTACTTTATCATCTTCAAGATCGATTTTTAGGATCATATGAATATTTAAGATGAATTTCTAGCATAAACCGTCAAGAAGATGAAAGTCATGAATAGGATTTCATCTTATTTAAAAAATTAGTTTTTCAACATGGAAAGCCTTGCATGAAATAATCTATATCTTTGTATAAAGAAAAAACATAACTTGACAGATACATGTGACTAAAATCTATTTCCTATTGGGTAAGTATTCAAAATATATGAATAAGTAGATTTAAACAAGAAAGAAAAATTATCAGGTATCATTTGAAAATTATACATTTTTATAATCAGAAAAAATGTCAACAAAAATAACTCTTTTGTACTTCCTTATACCTATTATCCTGGAAATTCTATGAAGTAGCAACTGAAATATTATAATACTAATGGAGTTATATACTAGAGTTGTTTTGGAAAGAAATATGGAATTGGTCAATATGATTTATAAAACTGTTTATATCTTTAGGACAAAGATCCTACTATTAAAACTATACCCTACAAATGTTGAAAGGAAAAAGATCTATCTTCACAAATAATTTTGGTAGAATAATTCATAATTGTCACAAAAGTATACATTATATTCTGAAAATGTTAACAGCTCATTCCATGAGTCCAGTAATTAGAGTATAGATAAAATAATTAAGGTATATTAA
>JAJPUD010032056.1:0-12156 GCA_023553655.1 Myrmecobius fasciatus | reverse complement strand
TCTCCAGGCCTCTCTGAAATCGTCCTGCTGGTCATTTCTTACAGAGCAATAATATTCCATAATATTCATATACCATAATTTATTCAGCCATTCTCCAATTGAAGGGCATCTATTCAGTTTCCAGTTTCTAGCCACTACAAAAAGGGCTGCCACAAACATTCTTGCACATGTGGAGCCCTTTCCTTCCTTTATGATTTCTTTGGGATATAAGCCCAATAGAAATGCTGCTGGGTCAAAGGGTATGCACAGTTTGATAACTTTTTGAGCATAGTTCCAAATTGCTCTCCAGAATGGCTGTATCCGTTCACAATTCCAACAACAATGCATCAGTGTCCCAGCCTTCCCACATCCCCTCCAACATTCATCATTAACTTTTCCTGTCATTTTAGCCATTCTGACAGGTGTGTAGTGGTACCTCAGGGTTGTCTGGATTCTCTGATCAATAGTGATTTGGAGCACCTTTTCATATGACTACAAATAGTTTTAATTTCATCTTCTGAAAATTGTCAGTTGATATCCTTTGACCATTTATCGATTGGAGAATGGCTTGAATTTTTATAAATATGAGACAATTCTCTATATATTTTAGAGATGAGACCTTCATCAGAACCCTTAAATGTAAAGATGATTTCCCAATTTATTGCTTCCTTCCTAATCTTGACTGCATTGGCTTTGTTTGTACAAAAACTTTTTAACTTAATATAGTCAAAGTTATCTATCTGGTGTTCAATTAAGAGTTCCAGTTCTTCTTTGGACATAAATTTATTCCATCTCCATAGGTCTGAGAGGTAAACTATATTACATTCCTCTAATTTACTTATAGTATCACTCTTTATATCCAGATCATGAACCCATTTAGATCTTATCTTGGTATGTGGTGTAAGATGTGGGTCAAGCCCTAATTTCTTCCACACTAGTTTCCAATTCCAATTTTCCCAGCAGTTTTTGTCAAATAGTGAGTACTCCCAGAAGCTGGAGTCTTTGGGTTTATCAAAGACTAAATTGCTATAGTTATTGCCTAGTTTGTCTTGTGATTCTATCCTATTCCACTGATTGACTACTCTATTTCTTAGCCAGTACCAAATGGTTTTGATGACCGCTGCTTTGTAATATAGTTTTAGATCTGGTACAGCAAGTCCACTATCATCAGCCTTTTTTTTTCATTAATTCTCTTGAAACTCTTGACTTTTTGTTCTTCCAAATGAACTTTGCTACTATTTTTTCTAGATCTGTAAGATAATTTCTTGGGAGTTTGATTGGTATGGCACTAAATAAGTAAATTAGTTTGGGTAGTATTGTCATTTTTATTATATTCGCTCAGCCTACCCATGAGCATTTTAAGTTTTTCCAATTGACTAGGTCTGATTTTATTTGTGTGTAAAGTGTTTTGTAGTTTAGTTCATATAGTTCCTGACTTTCCCTTGGCAAATAAATTCCCAAATATTTTATACTATAAACAGTTATTTTGAATGAAATTTCTTTTTGTATCTCTTGCTGCTGAACTTTATTGGTAATATATAAAAATGCTGATGATTTATGTGGATTTATTTTGTATCCTGCAACTTTGCTAAAGTTGTGAATTGTTTCTAGTAGTTTTTTAGTTGAGTCTCTAGGGTTCTCTAAGTATACCATCATGTCATCTGCAAAGAGTGATAGTTTGGTTTCCTCATTACCTACTTTAATTCCTTTAATCTCTTTTTCTTCTCTTACTGCCAAAGCTAACATTTCTAAGACAATATTAAATAATAATAGTGACAGTGGGCAGCCTTGTTTAACTCCTGATCTTATTGGGAATGGTTCTAGTTTGACTCCATTACATATGATGCTTACTGAAGGTTTTAAGTAGATACTACTAATCATTTTAAGGAAAAGCCCATTTATTCCTATACTCTCCAGTGTTTTTAAGAGGAATGGGTGTTGGATTTTATCAAAGGCTTTTTCTGCATCTGTTGAGATAATCATATGTTTTTTTAATTTGTTTATTAATATAATTGATTATGCTAATAGTTTTCTTAATATTGAACCAGCCCTGTATTCCTGGTATAAATCCTACTTGGTCATGGTGTATTATCCTGGGGATAACTCTCTAATCTCATTGCTAAAATCTTGTTTAAAATTTTTGCATCAATATTCATTAGGGAAATGGGTCTATAGTTTTCTTTCTCAGTTATCTCCCTACCTGGTTTAGCCATCAGCACCATATCTGTGTCATATAAGAAATTTGGTAGTACATCGTCTTTCCCTATTTTTTCAAACAGTTTATATAGTATTGGGATTAATTGTTCTTTGAATGTTTGGTAAAATTCACATGTAAATCCATCTGATCCTGGAGATTTTTTCTTAGGGAGTTGATTAATAGCTTGTTCTATTTCTTTTTCCAAAATGGGGCTATTTAAATAATTTATTTCCTCTTCTGTTAACCTAGGCAATCTATATTTTTGTAGATATTCCTCCATTTCATTTACATTATCAAATTTATTGGCATAAAGTTGGGCAAAGAAACTCCTAATTTATTACTCTAATTTCCTTTTCATTGGAGGAAAGTTCTCCCTTATCATTTTTGAGACTAACAATTTGATTTTCCTCTTTCCTTTTTCTAATCAAATTAACTAAAGGCTTATCTATTTTGTTGGTTTTTTCATAAAACCAACTCTTACTTTTATTTATTAATTCAATAGTTTTCTTATTTTCAATTTTATTGATCTCCCCTTTAATTTTCAGAATTTCCAATTTGGTATTTAATTGAGGGTTTTTAATTTGGTCTTTTTCTAGCTTTTTTAATTGTAAGCCCAGTTCATTGATCTTCTCTTTCTCTGTTTTATGCAAGTAAGCATCTAGAGATATAAAATTACCCCTTATAACCACTTTAGCCGTTTGCCACAAATTTTGGTATGTTGTCTCATTATTGTCATTCTCCTGGATGAAATTATCGATTGTGTCTATAATTTGCTCTTTCACCCATTCATTCTTCAGGATTAGATTATTTAATTTCCAATTAACTTGTGGTCTGTTTTCTCCTGGCTTTATATTAAATGTGAGTTTTATTGCATCATGATCTGAGAAGGATGCATTTACTGTGAGTTACTATTAATAAAGGGATTAGTTACTGGAATTATCTGGCCCCAGAAGTTGCACACAAAAATTAGAAAATTATTTACCCAATGGATTTTAATATACCACATGTAACTGTTATCCCTTTGCTCAGACATCTACAAATAGAACAAGAAACTTCTCTACCATTCGTCAGGAGGCTCTCTTCATCTCCCCAGCTATGAGAGCTAATAATTACTAAAGACAAGGCATACTTCAGTTAGTCAAGGTGCTTCAGAATCATAACATATTAAATTCTTCCACTTCATTTCTCAAAGGTTTCTCCTAACAGATTATGAGAAGAGGCATTGGAAAGAAACACATGAGAAATGAAAATTTGTTGGATCCAATTTATTCAATAACTTTTTAGTACATCACCTCTCAATACTGAGTTTCCCACCTATTTCTTAGAGTGAACTATTATCCTTCATTCAAAGTTGGGAATCTACTTGGCCTCCTTTTTTTGACCAGGGACAGATAGGTCAATTGTCTCATTAAAAATTGCTTCTCAATATAGAATTTCCACGAGATTGTTTTCATTATATGTTAGATCTTTGGGGGTTGAACATTTTAGAATGGACAGTTTTCTAACCGGAAACATACAGCTGTAACTTTAGTCATAAGTGTTTATATGTTTTAAGCCACATAGTTGGTCACAAAACAATCCCTTCTTAGTAGCTCATCTGCCCAGGGGCCCAATGGGGATCAGATGTACAGACTACACAGGGGCCCAGAAACACAGAATGTGAGACATAAGGTATATAGGATCCACTCATAGAAAGATCTTCTATAGCTTAAACCCCTTTCTTTCTCTTATAGGATGAATGGGTGTTATAAATCCCCAGGATTCAATAAAACATTTATGGCTTTAGTATAGCAGAGCATCCACCAGCCAATTCTGGGGTTTTACTGTGTTTGTCTTTTGCAAAAACCCATGTGAAATCTCAAATGTTCCTTTTATGGGTTCTTTTGTTACGGACACATGTTTTTAGTTACATTAGTGGTGGTTCAATCTGGAAAAGAGATCTGTAATTAGACTCTCTGCTTTTTGATGTAAGAAAAAAGGTTAGCACATTTCCTACCATCTTTTCCCTGCAAACAGCTTTGACGTTTGAGGATTGTGACCCAATGATACAGCTTCGGTGATCTTCTAGTGAAGTTTCACACCTACCATCACTTTATTAGGCCGCTAACTGCCCAGGGAATTTGATTCTCTCCCTCAGAACTCAGGAAGGCAATCTCCTACATTAAAGGTTTTTCAATAGGACTTAATACAGTCAAGAGCTTCTGTCAGCTCTATGGATTAAAGTGGGACAGGTATTGTCATTATTTTATATATGAGAACATGGAGACATAGAGATGTGAGACAATTCCATTAAGGTAAAAAGGTGAGACAGGACTAAAACAAAAATCTGCTGTCTCCTAATCAGGGCTTTTTTTCCCCTATAAAACCAGTAGTTTTTAACCAGATTAGAGGTGACAATTACCTGACTAAGTCTGTGAAACCTTGACCTTGGACTCAGCTCAACTATAACCTTCTGCATGAAAACTTTCCTGATCCCCTTAGATATTAAAGCCCTCCTTGAATGAACTGTTCAATCCAATACAATAAACTTGCAAGGCTCTGTACTATACACTCGGGATACAATTAATAAAAAGAAAGTGCCTTCCCTTTTTCTAAATGTACATGTAATCTAACCCATTAGATGTAAGCTCCTTGAGACCAGGGGATATTTCATATTTGACTTTGCATGCCCAGTTTTGGACACAATACCTGACAATGATGAGAGCTTAAGAAAAAATAAATAAATAAATAAACAAATTTTTGTTTAAAGAAACATGAGGAATAGAACCTTCACTAACTATTCCCTATCGAAATTAATCTTGTAAGTTGTTTGCTAACAAAAATTAACATGAAAAAAATTAAACCAGGAAATTTCCAAAAGAAAAACCTAATTGTAGAATTCTTTAGAATAAGGATAAATTGCTATGCTGAAACAATACTTATTTTGTGATTAATATTTAAAAATAAATATTATTAATGATATGTGCCCTCATTTTCCTGGAAAAGATAAGCCTAAAAATTAAGAAAAATACAATGTAGTCATCTTATCCAACAAAATACCAGTTTGCTATAATTTAGAGTCAAGGATACTTGGGTTCAAGTATATAGTCTTGGAGAATTTATTGGCTGTGCAGCTCTGGACTAATTTAATTTATCTATATTCTTCCACCTCCATGCAACTAATCTATAACTCACCAATCTGTATCAGGGGAAGGAGTTTCCACATTTAGCGTTTTCTATACTCAATGAAATTCCATGTCTGGATTACTCACCCCTTTCATAAAAATACAGAATATGATCTTTCTATTTCACAAAGAAATAATGAAGTCTGGAGCAAGCTTAGTAAAAGAATAGCTCAAATAAAGAAAATACTTGGTTAACAGTGATGAGTAAGGTACTTTAAGGTGATAAAATGTTTTTATAGTATAGAAATGCCTAATGATCTCTAACATTCCCAGACCCCAAATGGTGCAGATTGCTAATTTCCTTTGTTCTAACTGTATTGAAAATCCCAAGGTGCATAAAGTGATACACTAAATAATATTACAAGCAGTTTACTTAATTTTCTTTATTATGATGAAGGTAGCCTCTTCTTGACATTTCCATGGTTCATAAGAATCTCCTGTGGATTATCTATGTAGATAAAGGATAACAATTGTAAAGAAAACATTGCTTTTGAATCATGTAGGCACCATGAACCCTCCAAGCGCAAGCCTACTTTTAGTGCTACTCAGCCACAAAAGAAGCAATGAGACATAACTGTATTTATCTGAAAAGAAAAATACAATGATATACAATGAAATACAAGATGTTCACAAGATGGGGAAGGAAAAGATTTACACAAATCCTCATTCCATTAAAATAAGCACTCCTAGCATGGGGTTAATGAACTTGAATGGGGGGAAAATACAGTTTTCTACATACAATTTAACATTTCCTTCAATTATTAATTGAAAACATTATAAGAAATAGTCCTTAGATTTCAACATATGATCAAAGGTCCATAATATATTCAAATTATGTAATAATCTTTGGAAATAGTATTTGAAGTCTGAGTGTGACACTGGATTTAAATAAAATATCTCCCTCTCATAAATGACAATCAGCTGTATTACCCTTATCCCAAAATGGTCCATAGCCTTTTATCATATCAATGGTTTAGACTTGAGGTAGAAAAGAAAGAGAAAAATGGGACATGGAAAATGAAGATAAAGAAAGAATTCTCAAACATTGTGTATTCAGAAATACAATGGAATTAAAGCTGTGGGATAGAGGGTCTAGTACCAAATTTTGGACCAGGAGGGATAAAATTGGTAACCAATTTAACCTCAGTTTAAGTCTCAGTTTCTTCATATATAAAATGGAGACAATATGGCACATACTATCTATTTCACAAGGTTGTTTTGAGCCACAAACAATGTAGTTGGAAGGAAAAAAAATGAAAATCATGAAGGAATATAAAAATGCTAACCTTCATTAATCACCTAAGAGGGTAAAAAAAGAGCTACTTTCTCTTCTTTCTCCACCTCAAGTGATCTTATTTTAGAATTACAATATGAATAATAATAACAATTACAATTCCTACTATTTAAATAGTGCTTTAAAATTTGCAAACCACTTTATAGAAGCTATCTCATCTGGTCTTCACCACATGATGATATAGATTCCAATAATATCCCCATTTTACAGATGAGAAAACTAAAGCAGAGAAAATTAAATGATTTGCCCAGAGTTACAGAGCTAGAAGTGTCTGAGACTAAGTTTGGATAATTCTTCCTGACTACAGATTCAGCAAAAATGTCTTTATAACATACACTTATGAGAATGTAAGAGCCATGAATGCATTTACAAAGAAAAAGGCATGAAGAGTTACAGACCTAGAATCAATAAAACCCTAAAACAGGATGCCATGATGAGACAATTTTAGTACATTCACCCTTGTATTAATAAGAGTTTTCAGGTGATACCATCAAAAAATTTGCCTTCACTTTCCTTGAATTTAGCATGAAACAGCAAACCATGGCTGATGTTTGAGGTCAAATAGTTAAATCAACAAAACTTATCACATTGGTACACTTTTTCAAATGTTAAAAAAAAAAGAATTGGGTGATAAAACTCAAGGCTAAATTTCCATTTAATTTATCAAACAGTTGTTAAATACCTACCTATGCAAGGTAATCAAGAGGTCAATCAAGCAAGTATTCATTAAGTGTTTGCTATGCACCAAGTGTTGTTTGAAATTTGGGGAATACAAAGAAAAAGCAAAAATCAGTCTTGCCTTCAAGAGGCTTACATTTTGTAACAATCATCTGTTGATTTTTCAATTGGGTTTTGTTGAACCGCAGAGTAAGTAGCAGAAATGTATTTCTCCCCTCACAACAATGACTCAGTTAATTCAATTGGCAAATATATCTTCATAATTTAGCTTCCTTGTATGGGTTAATGGATTTCTTTGGACAATTATTGGACAATGGACAATTATTAAGTGCTTGTGATATGTGCAAGGCTTAGAATAATGCTTCTTTTCAATACTCATCTGTCCATATGTACAGTTTATTAAGTAACCACACTAGAGTCCAAATTAACTGAGGGAAAAATAAAATAATTGTATATCAACATCTAAATATCTTATATTTTACATCTTTAAAAACTTTTAAATATATAATATGACCTCTTTTTGCTATAATTATTTGCTTTACATGATTCATATTGGATTCACAAGAGTCTATATTTATTCATAATACTTCATCATAATATGTTTATCACATTGCATATGCCTTTGAAGAATAGACCATTTGTGACTATTGCCCATTTTGAATAAGTTCTGAAGACTTCCTGAAGATATGTCTTAATTAATCCTTTGTGATACATGGCATGATACAATGTAATGCTGCAATATCCCATGTCTATTTGTAAATTTCTGGGATTCAGGGAACATTCTGCTTCTTAGTATCACAATATCTTTGTTTGAGTTCATAATTGCTTTAATGAAGAAAACATCTCCAAAACCTCTAGAAATAAAACAGTCATCCAAAATTGTTTGAGCTAAGTGGAAGATGGAGTGGAGCGAGGAGAGACTTAAGGAAGGGTGAACAACCAGAAGGCTATAACAACAGCATGGGCGTAAGACAAGAAGATCCTGAACCAAGGTAGTGGCAGTGCCAAAAGAGAGTTTGGTTATAGGAGATATGTTACAAAGGTAGAAATTATAAGACTGACAATGGACAGGATACAGAGGGTGAGTGAGAGTAAAGGGCCAAGATCAACACCTAGGTTTTGAGCCTGGCAGACTAAAAGGATGATGATACACTTAAAACTAATGTGGAAATTAAAAGAAGGGAAAATTTGGGGAAGGAGGAGATAAGTTGAATTTTGCATATGTGGAATTAAAGGGGTCTATGAAACATCTAGTTAAACCACAATTGGAGATTCGAACCTGGAGGTTAGGAGAAAAAATAGTATTATAAATATGGATTTGAGATTTATGAGCATTGTTTTTCAATTGTATACAATTTTGCATGACCCCATGAACCATAGCAAGCTGATATTGAAAATGATTTTTTTTTTACAGAAATACTAGAATGGTTTGCTTTTTCCTTATCCAGTGGATTAAGGAAAACACAGGTTAAGTGATTTGCCCAGTATTATGCACCTAGTTAGTGAGGAGAGATCTGAACTCAGGCATTCCTGATACTAGGCTCAATGTTCTATCCAGTGAGTCACTTAGCTGCCCAGAACATAGAAATGATGATTGAATCCAAGAGAGTTGATGTGATCATCAAGTAAAATAGCTGTGAGGGAGAAGAGAAGACAGTTTAAAAGACAATATGAAGAAAACAAGGGGAAACAATTTTTGTAGACCACCTTCTTAAAGAGTTTAATCACAAAACAAAGAATTATGATATAGCAGGTAATAGGGATGAGTAGAGAAATTAAGGGAGGAGTTCTTTTGAGGGTGAAGGAGACATGTCTGTATCTTTGAGGAAGCATTCAGTAAACAATGAGAAAATAAAGATAAATGAGATAATACAGGGGCAATATCTACTGGAGGAGACATGATAACATAATATCTTTTGTGCAAATAAGTGTCATTTCTAAAATACATAGTGAATTTATATTTATATATATATAGTCAAATTTATAAGAATAGCACCATTTTCCAAATTATAAGTGGTCAATGGGTATAGGCTTTTTTAAGAGGAAAAAAAATTAAAGCTATTAATAGCCCTATGAAAACATGTTCCAAATCACTAATAATGCATAATAATGCAGGTAAATGCATATTACAACTCTGAAGTATTACCTCATAACCAGCAGGTTGGCTAGGATGACAGAAAAGGAAAATTACAATACTAGAGGCAACATAGAAAAAGTTACAGAAAGTTCTTTCAGTAAAACTGCTAACCAGTCCAATATTGGAAAGAGGAACCATATCCAAAATGCAATTAAGCTGCACATACCCTTTTACTCACAATATAGCTATTAGGTCTATACCCAAAAGAGATTAAAGAAAAAGAATCTATATCTACAAAAATATTTAAAGCAGCTCCTTTTGTATTAATAAAGAATTGAAAATCAAGAGAATATCTTTCAATTGAGCAATGACTAGAAAAAGTTATAGTATGTGAATATTCCATCATATTCCATCATACTGTTGTGCTGTAAGAAAGAGTAAAGGAAGGTGCAGCTAGGTGATGCAATGGATAGAGCACCAGCCCTAAAGTCAGGGGGACCTGAGTTCAAATCTGACCTCAGACACTTAACACTTCCTAACTGTATGGCCCTGGGCAAGTCACTTAACCCCAATTGCAGCAGCTAAATAAATAAATTTTTAAAAAATTATGGAAAGGATGGTATGGGAAAAAAATAAAAAAAACCTGTGTACAATTTTATGAACTGACACAAAGTGAAGTGAACAGAATCAGGAGAACACTCTACATAGCAATAACAATATCACAATTAATTTTAAAAGACTTGGTAATCCAAATGCCCATCACAATTGCATTTCTAGATAGAGAATTGATGGACTCAGAATTCAGAATGAAAAATATTTTTTCCTTCTTTTTCTTGCTTAAAGAAAGAAAAAAGAAAACAAGACTAGGGTAGAAATTTGTTTTGCACGTCTATACATATGTATTTGTAATGGGTTTTGTTTTTCCTGCATTCTCATTGAGTGGCAGAGGCTACAAGAGAGGAGATAGAATTTAGAATTTAAAAATTTAAAAAAAAGAAGTCTGTACCAAGTAATTCACACACTAGTGTGTGTGTGTGCCACTACTGTGGCACAATGCTAGTCTTTGGGGATACAAAGATCGTGATGAAACTGTCCTTTCCATTAGGGTTCTTAAAAGCAAGATGCACATACCTTGAATGATTATGCAATTATAAAGTGTCACCATCTTCATGATGGCTTCTATTTCCCCACCTTTCATCTCCTGATAAAAAGGTGATTTTGTAAGTCTCTCAGATTATAATGTGTTCTTCTTATATGGATGTTCTAAATGCTACTGTTGGATAAGAACCTTGAAACACTGATGTCTTGTGTGTCCCCCATCACTGACACAGTATTCTTTACTATATAAATATATCAATTGAGTTGAACTGATAAATATAACTTTCATGTAAATCAATGCACTAAGTTTATTGTTTTATTCCAGAAGCACATTTGTGTGAATTCCTTTTCAGCTACATTTGGTTAGTGCTAAGACCTCCAGCCCTTCTTCTAATATTCCAATGGACCTAAAAAACAGAACTGCCTATCTTGCTTTTTCCTTAGTAAGGATTAATGGGCAAAAATCTGTTTTTTTTTTCTTTTTAAACAAAAAATAATATGTAAAGCTTTCAGATTGAGATATACTCCATGCAAATGCAATAAATCAAACCCCTAGTTTAATGCTCAAAAGAGATTTGTTGCTTTATTTAGGATAGATAAGTTTTTTTTGTTTTGTTTTGTTTTTCCTTTTTTTATTATTAATACTTTTTATTTGCAAAACATATGTATGGGTAATTACTAAACATTAACCCTTACAAAGCTTTCTGTTACAAATTTTCCCCCCCTACTCCCCACCCCTCCCCTAAATAGCAGGATATCCACTACATGATAATTATGTTAGAATACTTAAGTCGAATATATGTATAGTTATTGCCACACATCATTTTTTTTGTTCAGGAGAAATCGTATAGGATACATAAGTTAAATGGGTTTTTAAAAAATAGCATAGGACAGCCATTTCCAAAGACTGTAGGTATTTTCTTTGCCAGGTCACAAATAGAAAAGCAATGGCAGAATGAATCATTTTACTTTATAAAATGAAAATGCTACTTTAGGGGATAATAAAAGAAATCTAGAGTTTGGGATAAGGGAATAATTTTCTGTACATATTGGACAGACACTAAAAATGGCCAGAATTTCCTGTGATTTCTTCCCTAGCTTGATCCATGGCCATCCTTACCTATTTACTATTTGGCTTTTAGTTTAAAAATGAGATATACTTTAAAAATCATATTATTTTATTTTTGATGCTTTTTATTCTTTTGATATATAGTCAACTTGGCTCAAAAATTCAAAATTCAAAACTACGTCCTCTGCTTGTTGTATTTCTCTGTTCACATAATTCAAAGCATTAAGGACTAAATACATAGGAAATATGAAAATTAAACCTGCTTGAAATGTTTCTAATGTCCATGACTATGAGATTAAATGTAAAAAAGTAAATTGAAATCCTAAAATATGTAGGTGATGTAATGAAAGCAAAATGAAAATGGAAAAGGAAAGGAATAGAAGAATTATGCAGTTTACTCTTTTAACAAAACATCATAAATTTCCTATGGATGAATGTAGTGATTAGAAAATGCAAATTTCCCTGTACTGAAATTTTAAATGGCCTAATAACAAGCCTAAAAGTATATAATTAATGATCTGTTGTATTGTAAAATCATGAAATTTGAACCTAAGACTTCCTGATTCCAAGGTCAAAGTTTTGTCTAATATTCCCAGCTGT
>JAJPUD010032055.1:0-11107 GCA_023553655.1 Myrmecobius fasciatus | reverse complement strand
CTCCCTGATCCTCAGCTAAAGAGTCCTCCCAGAGGCCCTCCCTGATCTTCAGCCACAGAGTCCACCCAGAGGCCCTGCCTGATCCTCAGCTAAAGAGTCCTCCCAGAGGCCTCCCTGATCCTCAGCCACAGAGTCTGCTCCTTCCTTGAGTCTTCCTAGAGCTTTTTTGTTTGGCTTTCTCCTTTGCTCTCATTAGCCTTTCCCTTGCATCATATCTGGGCACACTGCATCGGGTCAGCATCGGGTAGAACACAGTCTCCTAGGGTCAGGGACTTTTCTTTGTGGCCCAGGCCTTCTATGGAGCTGCTGCTTAATAAAGAATCGAATTGAGCAGAGGTCAGACATGTTCTGGGTAGGCAGGATAGGCCAGAGGGGAGGAAGTCATTCTAATCCCTGGTGAGACAGTGCAGACAATCATGGAGGAAGGGGCAATTGAAAGGCCGTAGCAGGAAGGAAGGAGTCACAGGATTTTGTGGCTGTGGAGGGAAAAGGGAGAGGTAGTGCTCAGAGGTCACTGGGAGATCTTGACTAGACAGAAACAAGGAACCGGGAAAGCAAGTGTAGAGAAACCAGGGAGTTCGATTTGGGAATATATATAGTCAGTCAAGGAGCACTTACTATGTGTTTGGGATACAAAAAGAAGTAAAACCCTACCCTGCCTTCCTGTCTAATGAGGGAGGCCAAACAACTAGGGAAAAACAAAATGGTTAAAGAGTAACAAAATAATCAAAGAGTAACAAAACAAGCAAAGAGCAATAAAACGGATAGAGTAATAAAATTATCAAAGAGTAACAAAATTGTTCAAGAATAAATTAGAAGTAGTCTCAGAGGAAAGTCACTAAGAATAAGGACTGGCAAAGGAATAGGGATGCTCCAAGGTAAACCCAGGGCTTGTTGACAGTTCCTAAAAGCTCTTACTTTCTCCCTAAATTCCTTTAGGGCTTGGTCCAAGAGACACCTCTCCATCAGCAGATACATTTATTATTGTTCTTGAAAGCCTGTGGCAGACAAAGTAAATTCTCCTCAAAGACTGCTTTAGGGAGGCTGTGAGGGGAGGCCTCAGGTGGTTCTGAGTTAAGGAGTTACTCATGCTAGATGCCTTCTTTGCTCCTTCTCCCCCTTACCCCCTTCACTCTGGAAATGCTCAGAACTACGGGGGGAGCTCAAAGTTGATCAGCAAGGGGCTGATGGGGATCTCCAATTCCGACTTTTTGAGCTGGAGGCCCCAGCCTCCTTAGCCCAGTTTCCTAATTGGCCTCTTATTAAAAAGAACCGTTCAAAGCAAAGGTTCCGAACTAGGCCAGCATCTTTCTGGCTAGAGTGCCCATGCAGACCACAGCCTGGGAGACTGCATGGATACCCCTAGTAGGAGCTATTCCTCTCCCAGAATTCAAGGGGGAGAGAAGGCTGAGGAAGCATGGGGCCACAGCTGGACTAAAGGTCATTTTGATCTCTATCTGGCCACCGGATCCAGATGAGGCTGTGGCTCTGCCCAGCCCTCCCTCATTTCAGTCCAATTTACTTGCATGTCATGACGTCACCTCCCTGACGTCATGGGCCTCTTCCGACAAAAACTCCAAGGGCTCTCGTGGTGGGGGGCTCGGGGGAACCAACTGCCTTCACCCCCCCAGGCTGAATGGGGCTAATTTTCTTTGGTCTGATTCTGTGCGTCCCAGGATTCACCCCTCGGGGGGCCCCAAATCTACTGCCCCGAGGTAGACGCCAAGTCTCTGAGCTAGACAAATAGCTCTCCAGTGAAAAGCTCACAAGGGATCCCATGTAAGGCTGCTTGGAGACAGTTCCATTTTCCTCTTCTCTTAGCAGAGGCTGGAGCTGTCAAAGAGCCTGCCCCTGTGCTGACAGCCCCAGAGCCGATCTCTGATGACCTGCCTGGGCCAAGATTTCGCAGTGCTGGGCAAGGTGGCGTTTGCAGCTGTCTGGCCCAGGTAAGTTGCTAGGGACCAGGGCCTGGAGGAAAATGCTCAGCAGAGGCTGAGGTAGAGGCAGGATTGGCCACTGGCAAGGAGGAGGGGGGAATGAGTGGGAAAAAATGGTAGAAAAGGGAGGCTGGCCAGCGTCCCTGGTTTGCTTTGAGCCACAAAGGCTGATGAGATCAACCATGTCTGTTCCCTTTTTCTGGCCAGTTAAATCTAGTCTTTCTAACAAGATTACAAACTTCTTAAAGGCAAGAGAAGGCAGCTTTCTTTTGCCTGCGCCTCAAATCAGTAAATCTACCCAAAGCCAGATTACAGTCCTTGCAGCTACAGATATTTCTGCTGTGGGTGCTCTATGATAAAGGCATTTTCATAAGCTTGTCTGATTTTGCCATAAAAAACCTCCCAAAGCCCCCACGCAATCACTCATCAAGCAAGGGTTCAGCTCCTCCTATGTACCGGACATCCCGGAGGCACAAAGACAAAAATAGGTCCTGTCTGCAACACATTTCTGTTCCATTAGGGAAACAACACCAATACATCCCAAGGGAAATGGCTATGTGTGCAGAGCGGAGGCAGGGAGTCCAAATAGGAGGCTACTGTCACTGTCCAAGCAGTGACAAAAGGCCTGAATTGGTGTGGTAACTTTAAGACCTTTGGACAATTTAGCCCAGTGATGATCATAGCTTGCACGCTCTCTACCAGCCCACGTGGTCGGAGCAGGGAGTTTTTTTTCTGCCATGTCCTTTAGAGAAGGACTCAAGCAATGAACCAGAATGCCTAAATTTGAGACTCTTGCTGAAAATTCTAGATTCTGTTCTCTTCTCTATGCAAGTTCTCTTTTGATGACTCATCTTGGTGTAGAGGTGACCTCTGGATCTAAGTATGGGTGGCCAGTGGATGTCATCTGTGAAGCAGTTTAGAACAGTGTAGAGAAGTAGCTCAGCTCCAGGTCAGCTGCGAATGATTCATTCTTGGGTTGTAGCATTTCTTCTTTCTTTTTTTCCCTTCCACAGCAACTCTTGAAGGCTATTTCCTCAATCACAGAAACGCTATGATCTGCCCTTGGGAAGGGAAGGAACATCTCAACCTTAAGCTTCCGAGACACAAGCAAACTCAGATGGGCAAGTGCGGGGACGGATCCCAGAAATAGACTGACTGCTCAGGGAAGTGATGTCTCCCCACTCTACCTCCCCATGCTAAAGCTCTCCCAGTCAGATAGCATAGTGGGTAGCTTAAGGTGGGAAGGATCACAGGATAGACTGGCAGAATTTCACTGGAGACCAAGGGCACCAGCAATGGAACCAATGGCGTCAGATGTGTCTGCAAACCAGAACTCCACCTTGCCCGGGCCCTATAGCCCTTGGGGGTCTTTCTGGTAAAGTCTAGGAAACATCCCCACTGAGAATCACGTTTATTGCCTGCATCCAAAATCGAAGGGGATGCTAAATTAGAATTGAGGGCAGTGACTTTTTTCTCACTCACGTTTGCAGATCCCCTGAAATCAACTCATGGAGCCTCTGAGGAAGTCCACGGATCAAAAGTTAAAAGTCCCTGGTGTATTCCAATGTACAAAGTATAGGAAACAAGCAAAGTGAACTGGAGACTCTAACGCAAGGAAGCCAGTTTGACCTTGGAGGTATTGCCGAGAATTAGTGAAAATGATTGGGATTCAAAAAAGAGAGTCTAAGGGGCAGCTAGATGGTACAGTGGATAGAGCACCGGCCTTAAAGTCAGAAGGACCTGAGTTCAAATCCGGCCTCAGACACTTAATACTTCCTAGCTGTGTGACAAAGTTTAACCCCAATTGCCTCAGCAGAGAGAGAGAGAGAGAGAGAGAGAGAGAGAGAGAGAGAGAGAGAGAGAGAGAGAGAGTCAGTCTAGGTAAAGGGAGTTGGGGTGAATAAAGTAATGGGTACATCCAGGTGTCATCAGGGGTCCTCAAAAGTCCTGTCAGCCTCCAACCTCTGAAGTCTCTGTGGCTTACTGACAATATCTTCCTACACAGGGATTGAAGTTTCCTTAACTCCTGGCGGAGGCATGAATTCCTTGTCTAGTCCTGAATTACCCCACTGTTATTTCCGGGGTGACTGACCAGTTTATATACATAAACCTGGGCCACAACCTTTCTTTTTTTTTTTGTTCCTCAGTTTACTTTATTGTTATGTTTTAGAACATAAAAATCTCTTCAGCAATAACTATTAACATTTAGAGTTCTAATTTTAATGCTTTAAGGCTTGCAAGGCACTTTACACAGAATATCTCAGTTCATCATTACACTAACAGTTGCAGGTAGGTATGTGCTACTATTACGTCCATTTTACATTTTTGTAAATTGAGGCAGACAAAGGTTAAGTGATTTATATAGGCTCAAACAATTAGTTGTTATCTGAGGCAAGATTTGAACTTATGTTTTCCTGACTACAAGTTCAGTGCTCTATGCATTGCACCTCTGAACAGCCCTGAGAAATATAAATGTAGAATGATAAGGTATATCATTTAGTGAGCCAATTAATCAACATTTTAAAATGACTATTACGTGCTAGACAATGTGCTATTTGTTGGGGATACAATGAAAGGCAAAAATCCACTTCCTAGTCTCAGGGAGCTAAGAGTGTCTAATGAGGAAGTCAATACCTTTATCAACCCACCCCCTTTCTACAAACCAAGTATATAGAGAATAAATTGGAGGTAGTCAGCAGTGGGAAGGCACTAGAATTAGGGGAGGTGGGGAAAAGGTTCCTTCAGTTGGTGAGATTTCATCTGGGATTTGGATGAAGTCAGGAAGAAATGAGGAAGGAGAGCATACCAGTCATGGGAAATATCTAATGAAAGTTGGGCCACAACCTTTCAAAGGGATGTGTATGGACACATACGTACACATATACACACACAACACAACCACAGCCGACCGGCTGGAGATGGGAGCTTCAATTCCCCGGAGAGGCTATGTAACCATGTGACCCATCCAGGGAACCCCAAACAATGAAGCACCGCAGGTACAGTGATGGCAGAAGTTCTGGCCCAATTCCAATGGCCTAGTAGAGGAGTTCCTTAACCAAGAAGGAGGGAGGGCCAAGCGCCAGCAACAGGCAAGCTTGCTTCTTGTCCTTCACTAGTTCTGTGAGTTCGGGGGATTGTACAGATTGAGGGTAAGAGGGTTCTATCTCTAATATCCCTGGACGTGTACCCTTTGGGGAAGGCCTTGAATGCAGATAAATAGTGTCAATCTGGAGGACTATATTTTCCTGGATCCTGGAAAAGGCAAGGCTTCATAGAAGGGAAAGGAGTGTGTTCTCCATTGAGCTTGCCTGTGAGTCTTTTTTGCTGGTTAAATAAAATCCACGGCACAATGTTTTCTTAGAGTGCATGGTGTGAATACTGAGGGCCCTTTTCCTTTTATTACAAAGACCTTATAAGTCAAGGAACAAGAAGGGGCAAGCATACTTGAGAGCACCGGGGTGAACTTCAACAGGATCAGAGCCAGAAGTGATATCGTCAAGGGAGTACCATGTGGACTACCTTAGAATAAGAAAACACATGAAGAATGTGGAAAAGAGATCACAAGCCAGGCAGGATAGAGCAGTGGAGGGGGGTGTCAGTTAGCTGGACATCTGCTACAGCACTCGCTCTCGCTCTCTCTTTCCCCATCTCTCTCCCCCTCTCTTGCCCTGAAAAACAGAATGACTAATAATTTCCTGGCTTGACTTAATGATAATTTCATCCTTCAAGAGATGGAAAAACCCAATGAGGAAAGCCGCAATTCTGGACCTGTTTCTTACCATCAAAGACAGATGGTTGTTGGGCCAGAAACGCTGAAAATCTTGGGAGAACCCCCATTGCATTTTAGAATCTGTGATGGAGGAGACCAGTATCGGGTACACTAGATCTGGGGAAAACAAGTTGCAAAAGGTCCAAGGGAAAAATGGGTAGGAACCGATGACCCAACGTTCTAGAAAAGAATTGTGTTTAGGAAGGACAGAAAGCTCTCAAAAATGGCATTCAAGGGGGCAGCTAGGTGGCGGAGTGGATAGAGAACCAGCCCTGAAGTCAGGAGGACCTGAGTTCAAATCTGGTCTCAGACACTTAACATTCCCTAGCTGTGTGACCCTGGGCAAGTCACTTAACCCCAATTGCCTCAGCAAAAAAAAAAAAAAAAAGCAAAAAAGCAAAAATGGCATTCAAAAGAAAAGGAGACACAGTCCCAAAGAGGAAGAAGCTGATTAAAGAGCATGATGTGGATGCACAGGAAACTCATTGAGCAGCATGGATTTAAGAGAATATAGAGCAGCTAATTAAAAGACTACAATGGCATGGCAAGGCAAGGTCCAGTAGGAATATGGTGGGAGCGCGACAGCTCGGAATGAGTTCAATCTGACTAGGAAAGCCAAGGGCACCACAAATGGTTTCGGGTTTTTGAAAGCTATTCTGGGGAAAAGAGGAAGGTCAAAGAAAGGACAGGACTGCTGATCACGATGGATGGACATAAGAGACAATGGAGAGAAGGCAAACTCGCTTAATTTTTATTCTGTTTCTGTTTTCCCTCTCAAGAAAAGCGCTCAAAAGGGTTTGGAAAGGGCAGGCCCAAAGTGGTTAACAGAAAGCTGGGAAGCCAACGGAAAAAAGGCAGAATTATGAGCTGCTAGCTGGCCACGACAAGTTCCAGTCATTGGGCTGCAATGAACTGCTCTCCATGGTACTGAAAGACCGGCAAGGTGGGATGGCTAGGCCCCTGTCAGGGATCATGGCAAGATCATGGAGAATGGGAGACGTGTCACAAGCTGGAGAAGGGTAAATGTCCCGGTAGAAAAAAAAAGTGAAGAGGATGAAGTCTGCAAACTATATAGGCTAGTGTTTGACTTGGCTTGCCTACAAAATTCTTAAGAAATCCTTAGTTAGCTGGTGGCCAGAATACGGGGCTTGGAGTCAGGAAGACCGAGTTCAAATTCAGCCTCAGACACTTACTAGCTGTGTGACTCTGGGCAAGTCACATAACCTTCATTTACCTCAGTTTTCTCAATGATAAAATATGGATAATAATAGCATTTCCCTTGCAAGGTTATGAGGTCCAAATGGAATCATATTTGTAAAAATGGGTTTAGCACATAGTAGGCACTAGATAAATGCTTATTTCCTTCTTTATTCCCTTCCATAATTACTAAATCTTCAGAAAAGGAAACAGTAATAACAAAGGAACAGCATAATTTTGTTCAAACAGATCATGCCCCAAAGATAAGTGGTCTAAGGAGATGAGTTCTCAAAAGAGCAGTAAACCATCATTGTGTACCCTTGATCCTATCAAATTGTCCCCACTTTTCTCCCTGCACACACACACCCACACCCACAGTGTCTCTTTCTGTCTCTGTTTCTGTTTCTCTCATTTTCAATCTCTCCCTATCTCCCGGTCCTTCCTGCTGCCCATCAATCCTCTCCCACTTCCTTAAGAACCCCGACCAGATCTTAGCTCTCAGCTTCTAGCTCTCCTTCCTTTCATGGTGATGCTCTTGGAAAAGGCCCTCTACACTTGCTATCTCAATTTCTTTCCTTTCCTCTGTCTCTATTAATGTCTCCACAATCTGGCTTCTCCCTCATCATTCCAATCAAACTGCTCTCTCCCAAATTACCGGTTCGTTACCAAATTGAATGGTTTTTTACTCAGTCCCTACCCATGACCTATAGCCTTTGACACTACTGGCTGCCATCCTTCTTGGATATTCTCTCCTCTCTGGGTTTTCTGCCACTGCTCCTCTCTGGGTTTTCCTTTGCTAGGCTGATTGAATCATATGAAAACATGCTCCAAATCACTGATAATAAGACATGCAAATTAACTCTGAGGTTTCACTTCACACCCTGAAAACTGGCAAAGATGGCAAAAAAAAATGGAAATAGTCAACATCGGAGGACTTGTGCAAAAACAATCACGAATATGTGATTGTGGGAGAAGTGGCCCAACTCTTGTGGAAAATACTTTGGAATTATGGGAGAACAGGGACATACCCTTTGAAGCAGATGCCGCTCTACAGCTCCTCTGGCTGGAAATCTAAATTCTACCCCAGGAAAACTGAGCTCGGCCTGGCAATCTCTTGCCACGTCTTGTCCAGTGCCAGGCTTCTAGAACACTCCCCACTGCTACACCAGGTTTCCTGCATCCTGGCTGCTGTCTTCATCTCTCTGGCCAGAACTCGGGGCTCTGACCCTGAAGAACAGGCTTCTGACGGGTGATAGGCGAACCTTGTTGTGAAGCAGATCTCCACACACTTTCCTGGTCATCACCACCCCAGGCCTGGCCAGGATTGCAAACCATCCCCTTCCAATACCCCTTTACGTCTTCAAGTCCCTCCAATTAGACTGCCCGTTCTTTCAGGGAAGGACGATCGTCCCAGTACTCAGTGCAGACTAGGTTCTGAATTCATACTTTAGCAATGTGTCTGTCTTCTCTTCTCCAACCCTTCTCAAAGCAGGGGGAGGGAACGGCAGTAAGATAAGGAAAGAAGAAGCGAGGCTCCAGGATCCCATGGCTGGGGTTAACGCCACCCTGTCCAGTCACAGTCTGGCTCCAATTATGCTTGGCCCAACCCCTGCCACCCTACTCTCTTATGGCCAGAAAATGTACCACCCTTTGTAGCCGGTCCTTATCCTCAGGCTACAAGTCTGCCTTGCCAACTTCCCTCAGCTACATGGCTCCAATATACCAGAAGCTTCACCTTGGAGACCAGCTGTGGAGAAAGGGTAATTTTAATGACGTGCAATTCTTTTTTTTCCCCTTAGGCAATTGGGGTTAAGTGACTTGCCCAGGGTCACACAGCTAGGGAATGTTAAGTGTCTGAGACCAGATTTGAACTCAGGTCCTCCTGACTTCAGGGCTGGTGCTCTATCCACTGCGCCACCTAGCTGTCCCTAATTATGTGCAATTCTTATCTTCTGGGCTGACTTCCAAAATGGAACTTCCCTGTACATGTGACAACTCCAGGGATGTAAATGACAAACTTATGAAAAGGCACCTGGATTCAGAGCAACTTAAACCAACAATGGTCCCGGAAAGCCAGCGATGGAACAGAGAGGCAGGGCCCATAAAGACACAAGGCCGCACAAACTACCGCACAAGCTTCTTGAGTCACTCGATGTTTTTCCTTAACTATTTTTCTGTTGTTACAAAAGAAGTTTCATTGTGCGTGTGTTACATAATAATATCAATTAATATAATAATTAATACCACACTTATTCATAATATTAATTAACACAATCATTAATATCACAATTAATGATATCAATTAATATACTACTCAATATAATTCACATTACAGCTTTTACCATATTAATTGGTATAATAATCAACATCACAATGATTTATAATGTTAATTATGATAATACTCAATGGCACAATTATTTATACTATTAATATAGTAACCTATATAATTAATACCACACTCGTTTATAATATTGACATAGCAATTATTTGGTATATTAATTAATGGAATAATTAGCATCGCAAGTATTTATAACACAAGTTACTATGATAGCTAATAACATCAGTCTGTACTATACTAATTAGGTAACATCTCAATTATTCATAATACTAATTATTATAGAAATTAATATCACAATTGTTTATAATATTGATTATTACCATAATTAATACTGGAATTATTTATGCTATTAATTATTATGATAATTAATAACACAATTGCTTACAATACAAAGTAAAATAATAATTGACATTGCAATTATTTGTGATATTAGTAGAATCATTAACATCACAATTACCTATAATATTAATTCCCATGACAGTCAATATCACAATCATCCATGATACTGATTAGTTGACAGCATAATTACTCAAAATACTAATTAATATAATTAGCATCACAATCCTTCGTGTTCATTATTAACGACTAATGGCGTGATTATTTATAATATTAATGACCATGATAGTTAATATCACAAATATTTACGATACAAATTAGTTAACAGCACAATTATTTATATTACTAATTAATATGGTAATTAACATCGCAATTATGTGTGATATGAATTAATATAATGATTAATACTGCAATTATTGATCACATTAACTACTATAATAAACATTAGAATTATTTACTATAATAATTAACAATACAATTATTTATAATGTGAATTAACATAATAATTAGCACCACAATTATGTACGACATTAATACAATGATGAACACCACGATTCTTTATAATACTAATTAATTTATTTATAATATTAATTAATAGTAATTCATAGTTAACATCACAGTTATTCATAACACTAATTAGTTAATATCACAATCATTTGTGATACTAATTAATACGGTAATTATCATCACAAATCATTTATAATGTGAATTAATATAACAATTATCATTGGAAATATTCATAATATTAATTATGACAAAAACAAGACCATTACTTATATTAATTAATAAAATACTTAATATTACAATGATTTATAATATCAAGTAATATAATAATTAACACAACAATGATTTGTATCAATTAACATGATACTTAACATAGTAATTATTTATCATCTCAATTACTATAATAATTAACACAGTAATTATTTATAATGACAATGACTACAACAATTAACATCGTAATTGTCTATAATATGAATCAATATAATAAGTAACATCTCAACTCTTTATAATATTAATTAAGAAAGCAATTATTTATAGTATTATATTTAATGATTTTAATTAATTAAAAAGAATGATTAATGAATGATCATGGCATAAAACTAAAGGCATCAAGACAACCCTTTTTGAAAAGACAACTTATCCTAGACTAACACCATGCCCTTTTTAACAGGGTAATAATGATGGACCAGGTCAGCAGACTTTGGATACGGTTCATGGCAGTCTTGAAGAAGCATCTGACCGAGTCTCTCGGGCTAATCTTATCCACGTGACGGAGAAAGGAGGCAAGACAACGGTGCCCACTGGTGGATTTGCAATGACCCGCCTGGCTAAAGTCAAAGTGTGGTCATTAACGATCCAATGTCACCTTAGAAGGTCTCCGATCGGACAGTCCGGCTATCTGTACTTGGCCCCGTGTGAGGTCAACTGATCCAACCATCATATCCCATAATCCTTATGGCTGCCTGAGCCTCTCACGAGAGAAGGGGGAGAATGCTTGCCATGTTTAGCTTGGTCTTGAATGAAGGC
>JAJPUD010032054.1:0-12158 GCA_023553655.1 Myrmecobius fasciatus | reverse complement strand
TCCCTCCCCTCCCTTTATACCTTTCCCCTAATCCTTCTATTAGTTTATCCCTTTCCTTTCCTCCTTTCCCTCCCACCTTCCCACAAGGAGGGTCAGGCCTTTCTTTGAAGTCAAATGTGTCTGATATACTCTCTTAGAGTCCAATCTAATGAGAGAGAGGATTACACAATACTCATCACCCTCCATTCTTTCCCTCAATTATATTAGATTTTCTATGTCTCTTTATGAGATTTTGCCTTATTTTACCTCCTTTATTTTTACTTTATTTTGCTTCCTTTCCCCCCTTTTTCTTTTTCAATATGGTATCCCTTCCACCTCTAATTTCTTTTCCATTATTATCAAAGAAAAATCAAATTATACCCCCATTCTTTAAGGATACCTATAGTAGAAATATGGTTCTCAAGAGTTTTACTTTTTTCCATTTTTATGCTTCTCTTGAGTTCTGTATTTTGAGGTCAAATTTTTTGTTCAGATCTTGTCTTTTCATTAGAAATAGGTGAAATTCTCCTGTATCATTGAATGACCATCTTCTTCCCCGGAAGATGATGCTCATTCTAGCTGGATATCTTATTCTTGGCTGTAATCCAAGTTCTTTTGCCTTTTGGAATATCTGATTCCAGGTACTTCGATCCTTTAATGTGGAAGCTGCCAGATCTTGTGTAATTCTAATGACAGTTCCTTGTTATTTGAACTGTTCCTTTCTAGCTGCTTGCAATATCCTTTCCTTGGTGCGATAGTTCTGAAATTTGGCCACAATATTCCTTGGGGTTTTAATTTTGGGGTCTCTTTCAGGAGGTGATTGGTGAATTCTTTCAATGCCAATTTTGCCTTCTGATTCTAAAACATCAGGGCAATTCTCTTTCATGATTTCCTGGAAGATAGCATCTGGGTTCTTTTTTTCATCGTGACTTTCAGAGAGTCCGATAATCCTTCGATTGTCTCTCCTTGATCTGTTTTCCAAGTCAGTTATTTTTCCTAGGAGATATTTCATATTTTCTTTTATTTTTTTTCATTTTTTTGTTTTTGTTTGACTGATTCTTGAAGTCTTTTTGAGTCATTTACTTCTATTTGTTCAATTTTAATTTTTAGAGTATTATTTCCTTCAGTTATCTTTTTTAGCTCCTTTTGTAGCTGGCCAATTGGATTTCTTGATTCAATGCATTCTTTTTCCATTTTTCCAGTTTTATTTTTCAGTGTATTGTTGTCTTTTTCCAATTTCCCAATTTTGTTTTTCAGTAAATCTTTGTCTTTTTCCAATTCACCAATTTTGTTTTTTAGTGAATTGTTGTCTTTTTCCAATTCATCAGTCCTGTTTTCTAGTTTTTGATATCTCTGTTGCACTGATCTCAATTTATTTCCCCATTCTTCTTCTAGCTCTCTTTTGAGATTCTTTATGCAATCTTCCAGGTAAGCCTTCTGGAAGGGAGACCAACTTAAGTCCTCCTTTGGGCTTCATCTGGGATTATTTTCAGAATCTCAGTATCTGGGGACTGTTCTATTTTTTCTCCGTAAAAGCTGTCTATGGTGAGAGCTCTCTTCTGCTTCTTACTTATGCTTTTGAGTTGAGGTATCAGTCACCAGCAGGGAATACTGCAGGGGTTTGTATTTGCCCTGGGGCAGTTTGCTGAGTTGACTTCCGGTCTGAGGCTGGTCAGGCTAGATCTGCACTAGGACCACGTTTTCAGCTGCTCTCAATACACCCTTTACCAAAAGCAGAGGTACCAAAGCACCTGCCTGCAAGCAGAGCAAATTGGCCCATGCATCTCCCAGGGGCTTCCTAGGTGCCTAAAATCCACCCCTCTATAGCAACCCTGACTTCTGCCCCGGCTTGTGTCTGATTGTGATCAGTGGCCAATTTCCCCTGAGGCTAACCTTCTCCAAAGTTTTTTTCAAAATAGATTGTTGATATAAATGTGTTGTAGTCCAAGTGTTTGGTGGAGCCCTCACTCCCGAACCAGTTCGGAGGCTCAATTTGTCTGGGTCTGAGGGAATGTCTCAGGAGCTCACAGAGAATGCTGTCTGCAGTTTGCCATCTTGGCTCTGCCCCCTGGACTTATATTTCTGAGAAAAATTTGGAATATGTTATTCAAAATATTATATATATATATATAATTTTTATATTTTATATATAACTTTAATGTTTGCAAAATGCTTTTTAAATATAATCTTATTTTATCTTTCAACAATGCTTTTTGCAAACAAACAGATTTTGCAAATAAAGTCTGCTAGACCCCATAATCGGATTGTTTTCTCCTTATTTTTGGTTCTTAGAATTCCTGGTTTCTTTCAAAATTCATATCAAGACTTATTTCATACATGACCTTTTTCCTGGCCCTCCCAGTTATTAGTCATCCTTCTTCTCTGCACCAATTACCTTGTATTTATTTAGGTTGTTAAGTTGCCCTGTGAATAAAGCACTAGTCTTGGAATTAAAAACTCCTAATTCAAATCTGGCTTTAGACACCTTCTAGCTGTGTGACTTGGGGTAAGTCTCTTAACCTCTGTCTGCCTCCATTTCTTTATCCATAAAATGGGTATAGTTAGATTCTACTTCTGGGAGCCAAGATTGTGGAATAAGCAGTGAATCATTGTAAGCTTCCCATATTCACCTCTGGGCAACTATAAAATGTTACCATAAGATAGACCCTGGTGTCATAGAACCAGTTAGGAAACAGGGTGAAATAATGTTTTAATTCAGGAAACTCAGAAGATTGGCATGAGGGGTCCATCTTACTCAGGTAAGGGTGAGTACAGTACAAGATAGGAAACTTCTAAGTGAGCTAATAACAAACCCCACTTCAGCACACCAGCAGGAGATCCTGAGCCCCAATGTGGTGGAGCACAGGAATGCTAACACCAGGACTCACCATGTGCCTTGGAAAAATTAGGGAAACCAGCAGACTTAAGGTCTGGGAACCACCACATGCTTCAGTGTAGCCCCGCTCAAACAGGTATCCTCAAGAGACCACACTACCGCATACTTAAATGTACCTTCAGGAAACACAGAAATATTCCATATGGCCTCAACAAATGCCAGACTTTACCACTAGCATTCCAGCCCACCATGACGTAAGCTGCTAGATTCCTATAGCTTTTAGCAGCACCAGTAAATCCATATTTTATCTCCCTTAGTCAGCACCAGAGATGAAAATCCACTGCAGGCCTCAAGGCAACATCAGTGCAGTACCAAGTAAATAACCAGAGTCTGTAGCCACTAGTACAAGAAGTCTGAGACAATACTCCTACCTGGGGAGAAGAGCTTAAATTTAAAAACAGTAAAACAAACAAGGGGGGGAACAGGGAAACAGAGAGAGACAGAGAGAGAGAGAGAGAGAGAGAGAGAGAGAGAGAGAGAGAGAGAGAGGGAAGGAGAGAGAGGATTTAAGAGAGAGGAGGAAAGAGAGAAGAGGAGAGAAAGAGGAAAAAAGAGAGAGAAGTAGATAGGAGAGAGAACAACAAAAAGGATCTGACTTTGAAAGGTTATTAATATGAAAAGAGAAGACTGAGACACAACTCAGAAGAGAAGAGCAATATCCAAAAGAACCCTATTGGCAAAATAGGAAGTGGTTTCAATCCCAGAAAGAACTCATGGAAGAACTCAAAAAACAGCTTAAAAATCATACAATAAAGGTAGAAGAAAAATAGGGAGAAAAAATGAGAGTGATGCAAAAGAATCAACAACTAGGAAAAACTACTTAAAAATAGAATTGACCAAATGAAAAAGGAGATGCAAAAATCCACTGAAGAAAATAAGTCCTTAAAGAGTACCACTGGCAAAATGGAAAAGAAAGTTTGAAAGTTAATTGATGAAAACAACACCTTAAAAGTTAAAATTGGCTAAGTGAAAACTAATGACTCTGTAAGACATAATCACACAAACATTCAAAAAAATGAAACATGGAAGAAAATGTAAAATACCTCATAAGAAAAACAATTGACATGAAAAATAGATCCAGGAGAAATAGCATCAAAATTACTGGAGTAATAAATGCCATAATTAAAAGGAGCTTTTAGAGAGAATCTTTCAAGAAATTATCAAGGAAAATTCCTCTAATGTCCTAGAACCAGAGGGCAAAATAAGCATTGAAAGAATCACCAACCACCTTAGAAAAAAGATCCCACAATACACCTCCAAGAACTATTTTAAACCAAATTTTAACAAGTGTCAAAAGAAACAATTAAAATATCAGGGAGTTACAATCAGGATTACACAGGATTTGTCAACATTAAAACACTGGAAGTCATGAAACATGATGTTCTGGAAGGCAAAGAAACTAGGACTACAACCAAGGATCACCGATCCAGTTAAATTAAGCATAACACATCAAAGGGTAAAATGGTCATTCAATGATATTGAAGGATACCAAGTTTTTATGAGGAGAAACCTAAAATTAAACCAAAATTCTGACCTCTAATATCAAGACCCAAGAGAAGCAAAAACAGGTAAAAGGAAAAAAAGAAAACACAAGGGATTCAATAGAACTCACCTCTTTTATTACTACACACAAAAATGATATTTGTCATTCTTAATAATTGTATCACTAATAGTACAGTTGGAAAGAATATATAAAGACAAATGACTATAAGGTGAATTAGAGGGTAGACAAAAAATGAAGGGATGAAAACGAGTACACTGGGTGCAGAATGAAAAAAGAGATAGTATGAGATAAATTACTTCATGTGAAGAGGCACGGAAGGCCTATCACAGTGGAGGGTAATATGGGAAGGTGAATGATGGAACCTTACTCTCATTAGTATTGGCTCAAAGAGGAAGTATTATACACAATCGATTGAATACAGAACTCTCATCTTACTTAACAGGGAAGTTGGAGAGATTAAATAAAGATGGCATGAGAGAGGAGTGAAAGAAGGGAGAGTAGATGGGAGAGGGTAGACAGAAGTGAAACACTGGTGAGTAGGGAAAGTGTGAAAAGAGAAACAGAAGGAAGAATAGGATCAAGGAAAATACACAGGCTGTAATCATAACTGTGAATGTGAATAGGACAGACTCTCCCATAAAATGAAAGTGGATAGCAAAGTGCATCAAAACCCAGAATCCTACAATATGTAAATTACAAGAGACACACTCAAGCAGAGAGATACACACATAGTAAAGGTAAGGTCTGGGGCAGAATCCATTATGTTTCAGCTGAAGAAAGAAAAAAAAATCAAGGGTAACAAACCTGATCTCAGACAAAGCAAAAGCAAAAATAGACAATTAAAATAGATAAAGTGGATATAATCATAATGTTCATCTCCCAGGGTTGCTTTAAGGATCAAATAAATATTTGTAAAATGCTTTGCAAACCTATATAAATGTTAGGTATTACTATTATTCTATATTCATATTTTCTTAAATAGTATGTAAGCATCATTTTTTTGACTGTGATTTCTTTGTCAGGTGACTTTCCTCAGAAAATGAGTTTTACTTTTTCACATAGAAGAAAAGTTAAATAAACCCTTTGAGGACAGGGACTGTTTTAGATTTTGTCTTTTTAGCACTGACACTTTGCATAGTACATTGAACATAGGAAGAACTTAATAAGTGCATATGGATTAAAATTGAATTCAAGAATTATATTTCTGGGGCAGCTAGGTCGCGCAGTGGTTAGAGCACCAGCCCTGAAGTCAGGAGGACCTGAGTTCAAATCTGGTCTCAGACACGTAACAGCTGTGTGACCATGGGCAAGTCACTTAACCCCAATTGCCTCAGCAAAAAGCGGAAAAAAAAAAAAAAAAAAAAAAAAAGAATTATATTTCTATTATCTTCAATGATTTCCCATCTTTTAGTGTAGCATGTCTGTGTAATCCTGTTTATGACTCCCTAATATTTGAATTATTTCTTTCAAATATTTGAAGTATTTTTTCCATGACCAGAGAGTTCTGAAATTTGATTGTAATAGTCCTTGGAGCTTTGTTGTGGAATTTTTTTTTCTATGGTGGTTGGAGATTCTTTCAATTTGAATTCAAGAAATATTTAAATCTTTTCATTTTCTTTTGTCTTTTCATACCCATTTAATATATGATTATCAATTGATGTACAATAAGTGAGAAAGGATAGACTTGAACTTTATCTTCTGACTCCAAATATAAAACTTTTTTACTACAGACTGCTGCAGATACAGTGTTCCTAGATTTCCCTGGAAATCTATGAAGAAACTGGAGGTATAGTTGGATTTGGAAATGGTTTGATTGATCACACTTCAAGAGTCATGAAAAATGGTTTAAGATTAGCCAAAGAGGCAGAATGTAATTGAGTGTCACAAAAATCTCTTCTTAGACCCATGCTGTTTAACATTTTTAAAAGAATTTGGATAAAAGTATCAAGCAGAGAGACATACACATAGTAAATGTAAGGCCTGGAGCAGAATCCATTATGCTTCAGCTGAAGAAAGAAAAAAAAATCAAGGGTAACAAACCTGATCTCAGACAAAGCAAAAGCAAAAATATACAGGTGACACAAATTTAGGTGGAATGGCTATTATAGTATTGGATAACTAGGATTAAATATTTTTGGTAGGCTAGAATTGTTGACTGAACCTAATAAAATGAAATTGCATGGGGATAAATGCAAAACTGCACTTGTGAAGTTGATTTTGTGGAAGATGAGATGATGGAGGAATAGGCGGTAGTTAGTCTGAAAGAAGTCTTGGGATTTCAGTGACTCAATGTGAATGTAACATGAAAATCAGAAAAGTAAATACAATCTAGATTGCATCATGTAGTGTAGCAGATGGGTCAAACCCATGGCTCAATAAACTCCCTAGTCCAGACAAAACCAGATGAAAATGTGATTGGAAAATACTTAATAAAATAAATTAAAAATACAGTAAAACACAGATAATATTAATCTGTGATTTTATAAGTCAATATGTGGGCTTCCGGGATCCATTTCTTATTTGAATTTGAAACCACCAATGTATTATATTAGGGAAACAATAGTTTCATCATATGAGAGCACATCTGAAGTCATTTGAATGATGTCTGACTTTTCATGACCTCATTTGAAACTTTCTTGGCAAAGATACTGAAGTGTTTTACCAATTCTCTCTCCAACTTATTTTATACATGAGAAAACTGAAGTAAACAGTATTAAATGACTTGCCCAGGATCCCACAACTAGAAAGTATGTGAGGCTACATTAATGTACCAAGACAAGTCTTCCTGTCTCCAGACCTGACACTTTATCAATTGCCCTAAGTAGTTGGAGGAAAATCTTTCCATTTTACTTAGGAAGATAGTTCACAGTAGAGTAATCAGGATAGTAAAGGGCTCTGAGATCATGGAATGAGAATCAGATGAAAAACCTGAGGATATTTCTCCTGGAGAAAGTTTTTTTTTGAGGGAAGGATAGAATAGTTATCTTTGTAATATTAAAAGTTGTCATTTAGCAAAGAGATTTGATCACTTTTAGTCCCAGAAGCAAAAATCAAGAGCATTAGTTGGCAACTACAAAAAGGACAATTTAATTTTTTTTTCAACCTTAATGATTAGATTTTTACAGTTAGATAGAAGCTAAACAGTAACATCTCTATCAGTAGAAGTAGTTTAAGAAAAGTTAGCTAATTTCTGGCTGAATACATTGTAAAGATCATTCTTACTTATTTATCTTTGGCCTGCGACATCTTTTCCAAAACTAAACAACTAGTCTGCTGAGATATAGAGGAGACTACACTATGATACTGCCTAATTTCATCAGCTGTTTTGACTCTGATACTCATTACAATGTGATTTAGTGACCTAGAACCTGGGTTATCCAGATCTTATGGGTAGAGCAAAATCTCTGGATATTTCCACTGACATGGAAAGACTTTGAGTTGGCAAATCTTTCAAAGGATTGTGTATTTGTTGTCAAAGGAACAGCATGACTAAATTTAGAGATGGTGATCAACTGAAGGTTGGTCACTAGGCACATGATATTTTTGGCTAAAACAAATAAATCCATGGAAATACTAACCCTTAGAGGGGTCAGTGGAAAGAGTACAGAAATGAATGAAATTTGGGATGTTTGAAGTTTTGTAGTAAGACGGCAGTGGTGTAGTACATGAAAAGAAAGTGGCAAGAAACGGATTTTGGAGGAGGATATAGTTTCCTTCATATGAAGGTCACTTAGGGTTCAGAAATGAAATTGTCCATTTATTCTAAAACAGTTTCAATGCAGCTTTACATGTGTTCTGTTTTCTTCCAAACATATGTTTTTGACCTCTGGATTGGTGGACTTGCTTTTCATAAGAGCTAGTTTTGGTAATATTTTTCTGTTAACAAAACATTATGTCTTCCCCCAAAATTTTAATTTCATTATTTTAAATTTGACAAACTATCATATGAACAGTTATATACAAAAACAATTTAAAAAGTTGATTATATATAAAACTATGAACTTATTATTTAAAATATTTTTGAAGTATATAACATATTCAGAGCATTAGCGCCAATACTGTCCTGCTTGTTGTCTCTTTCTGCCTTTGAAATTTCTTCTCTTCCCATATGTAAATTCAAAGAAAAAAATCTATATGTGTACACAATATACATATTTGTGTTTACATACAGGAATATACACATGTGCACATATGTGCATATACACATGTTTATACACACCCACACTTTTCTCCTCTTCTCTTTTTTGGATATCACTCTCTAACCTATTAGTCCCACTCACGTTCCTTATTCCATAACAAAAAGCAGGCAAACAAAAATCCCTGCTTTGTAACAAATATATATAGAGAAAACAAAAACAACCCCTAAAATACACAGTCATAATGTTTGAAAACACATGTCTCATTATGCCCTGTGTGTCCCTCCCTTCTGTGAAAGGATGAAAGGCATACTTTGCCATTCGTTCTCTAGAACTATGATTGGTCTTTGCATTGATCTGTGTTTTATGTATTCTTAAATTGTTTTCTTTATTAAACTATAGTTATTTTTAGGAGGTGATCAGTGGAGTCTCTTTTCTTGCCACTTTTTCTTCAGGTTCTAATCTGGAAAATTTCAATTTTTGATTTCTTGAAATCTCCAGGTTTTGGTTTGGTCATGGTTTGCAGGGAGACTGACTCTTAAATGATCTCTTTTTAACCTATATTATCAATTGTTTTTTGAATTAGATATCCAATAGAAGGAAGCGAGATGGCACAATGGAGATGGAATCATAAAGATATAAATCCAAATTCTGTCTCTAACACTTCCTATCTGTGTGGTTATAGGCAAGACACAATCTCTCTCAGTCTCATTTGTGTCATCTGTAAAAAAACAAAAAAAGACATTCATAATGGCAATTATTCAGGGCTTTTATGAGTATCAAGTGAGATAACAAGTGAAGTGTTTTGTAAACTTTCAAGTGCTAAATAAATATTAGGTATGAAGTTTATTATTCCAATATTTCTTATTTTATTTTATTTATTTTTAATTTTATTTTAAGCTTTTTATTTGTATAACATATGTATGGGTAGTTCCCCAACCTTGATCTTTACAAAGCTTTCCAATACAAATTTTGCCCAGGTTAACCGAAGGGGATATAAATTATTTAAATAGCCCCATATTAGAAAAAGAAATAGAACAAGCCATTAACCAACTCCCTAAGAAAAAATCTCCAGGGCCAGATGGATTTACATGTGAATGGTATACTTAGAGAACCCTAGAGATTCAACTAAAAAACTACTAGAAACAATTCACAACTTTGGCAAAGTTGCAGGATTCAAAATTAATCCACATAAATCATCAGCATTTTTATATATTACCAACAAAGTTCAGCAGCAGGAGATACAAAAAAAAATTCCATTCCAAATAGCAGATGATAGGATAAAATATTTGGGAATCTATCTGCCAATATTTCTTATTTTAGTAGATTATTTCTTTTCCATTCTAATTTGTTGGGTGTCTTGATTAAAGTTTTTCATCTCCTGTTGTAAATTATGTATTCTTTTCCCTATCCTATACTCCAGAACTCTTATTTCAGTGATACAGAAGTCCCAAAAGTCTCAGTACAATTTGAAAGTTTAACATGACTTGGTCAGAAGCTTACTGTATTTAATGCAGATTGCACTAAAACTTTTGAGACACTCTTTAATCATAAAAAAAGGCTTTTCCTTCATTTCTTCTAACCACTATTGTCTGGTCACTATTGTGACCAAACACTTTAAAAAAATTAACCCATGTCTCTACTTCTAACTCTACAGAGTTATTCTTTTCTTTTGGGCTTAATCTTTGGATGGATAGTATTTCTTATGCCTGGTGCCTTCTATTTCTAATATCTCTAGCCTCCATCTCTTGTTTGAGACTCTGTTCCAGAACTTGATCCTCTCATCTCTCTTACTCTGAGACAGAGTGATTGGATTTTGTTAAAGCCTAATCTTCATTTCCCAAACTGCTACAGATGACTTCTACCTCTCTTAATGTGTCTGTGTTCATAGCAGTGGTAGGTTTTAGGCCCCACAGGCTCTTCCCAGATTGGATTGTTTTACTTTGGAGGCCTACTGGATCTTCCTGTAATCCTGCTCTAATCCTTAGGCCTCAATAGAGTGTGCTCTATTGCCTAACCATTTATGTTCTCCTCCCCACTCCCTTCTTCAGGAAACACTGAAGAGTTCCAGCTTTCTAGATATCCTTGGAATATTGTTGACTTGAATGCTAAGAGAGGCTTACTGCCAATTTACATAGTCTCCTGCTGGTTTCCCTGGCAAGATCTCTGTTTCTGTCTCTCTCTCTCTTTCTTTCTCTTTGTCTCTTGGTCTCTGTCTCTATTTCTCTCTCTCTCTCTCTCTCTCTGAATCTCTCTGTCTGAATTTCTCTATGTCTCTCTTCTCTCCTTCCTCCACCCATCCTGGGTTAAATAACTAAAATTAATGTTACTATCATTCATTCTGGTGTCTGTTTTAGACCTTTGTTGGAGTATGTTTGGGAGACCTGAGTTCTTTTATGCTGTTTCACGTAGATATTTAAACCAGTAATTCTCTTAGCATTATGTCTTACTGAAAAAAGAACAAACAAAAATTTCTATTAGTTCACATTTCATGGTTCCTGGGGTCATACATTTAGAGCTCAAAAGCACTTTAAATGTGGTCTTATGGACAGGTCTTGTCCATAATGAGACCACCATTCCATTTTAGTCAGGGGGGTTATGTTAAGTGGATGAAGGTACTGCCGTATGATTTATAGAAGTTTCCCTCCTCTTCCTTCCTTCCCCCCCAAAAAAAATTATATCCCTAAAAATATAATTTAAATCAATATCTTTTATGTTAGAATTGACATAAGGAATTATAGCTCAAATGTAATAATATATATATATATATGTATATATATATATATATATATATATATATATATACCATATATGTATGTAATCATTAATTTTTCCTTCATTTGTGCTACATATATTTAGAGTTGCCTCTGTTTAACTACTTTATGTCCAAGGAAAACACAGAATGAATTATAATTTTAAGACCATGTTTAATTAACCTCTTACACAAATTTAGAATGTGGATCAAGTTGTTTCCACTAGATAAATATTCATTAATCTCTTGCTTTGTGTGAAGAACCATACTGAATACTGTGTCTTTCTTCCAAATGAACTTTGCTACTATTTTTTCTAGATTTGTAAAATAATTTTTTGGGAGTTTGATTGGTATGGCACTAAATAAATAGATTAGTTTGGGTAGCATTGTCATTTTTACTGTATTTGCTCTGCCTACCCATGAGCACTTACTGTTTTTCCAATTGATTATTTCTGATTTTATTTGTGTGGAAAGTGTTTTGTAGTTTAGTTCGTATAGGTTCTGACTTTTCCTTGGCAGATAGATTCCCAAATATTTTATCCTATCATCCTTTATTTGGAATGGAATTTCTTTTTGTATCTCTTGCTGCTGAATTTTGTTGGAGATATATAAAAATGCTGATAATTTATGTGGATTAATTGTTTCTAGTTGTTTTTTAGTTAAGTTTCTAGGGTTCTCTAAGTATACCAGCATGTCATCTGCAAAGAGTGATAATTTGGTTTCTTCATTATCTACTCTAATTCCTTTTATCTCTTTTTCTTCTCTTATTGCTAAAGCTAACATTTCTAATACAATATTAAATAGTAATGGTGACAGTGGGCAACCTTGTTTCACTCCTGCTCTTATTGGGAATGGTTTTAGTTTGTCTCCATTACATATGATGCTTGCTGA
>JAJPUD010032053.1:0-12158 GCA_023553655.1 Myrmecobius fasciatus | reverse complement strand
TTCCAAGTCAGTTGTTTTTCCTAGGAGATATTTCATATTTTCTTCTAATTTTTCATTTTTTTGTTTTTGTTTGACTGATTCTTGAAGTCTTATTGAGTCATTCACTTGCATTTGTTCAATTCTTATTTTTAAAGTGTTGTTTTCTTCAGTTACCTTTTTAAGCTCCATTTGTAACTGGCCAATTGAATTTTTTTGTTCATCGCACTCTTTTTCCACTTCACTAATTTTATTTTTTAATAAATTGGTGTCTTTTTCATATCTCTTTTGCAGGGCATCATATCCTTCTTGCAAGATACTGTATCCTTCTTGCACTAATTTAAATTTATTTTCCCATTTATCCTCCAGTTCTTTTATTAGGTTCTTTAAGCAATCTTCCAGAAAGGCCTTTTGAAACTGGGACCAGTGATGGTCCTTGCTGATTCCCTCTGGAGTTATGTCTAAAGGAACCTCTGGCTCTGGGGTCTTCTCCTCTTTCTCTTTGTAAAAGCTGTCTATGGTGAGAGCTCTCTTTTGTCTCTTCATTTTTTTTTTTTTTTTTTTTTTTAGACAGCGTGAATATCTCTTTAAGGTAGGGGAAAAAAAACAGCTGAAACGGCTGGCTGACGATTTTGCCCTGAGGCGCTTCGGCGAATTAATTTAAGGTGCTGGGCCGGTGGGGGCTAGGACTAAGCCCGAATTACTCCTTAAACAAGGCAAGTTTGCCAGAACACCTGCCCCCAATCAGGGCAGAGTGTCCGGAGTGCCTCAGATAGACTCCAGGTGTTTGGAATTTGGAGTTTGGATTTTTTTTGCCCGTCTGAGCTGAGCTGAGCTGAGCTGAGTCCCACCCTCTCACTTCCGGCCTCCACCAGAGTTCTCTGACACCAAAGTCCTCTGTTTATCCCTCTGTCCGAGCTAGACAAACCTGATGTGAAGTTTTTCAGAGATATCTGCAAGCAGTATCCAGATATTTCCTGATTCATCGACTTGAAGATCAGTTCAGAGGCTTATTTTATTGTTGATTTGAGAGAAGTTTGGAGGAGGAAGCAGAGAGTCACCCTTTCACTCCGCCATCTTGACTCCGCCCCCCGAAAATGTTTTTTGTTATACCTATTTTACCATTTATCAATATTTTAGTTTAAAAGAATTTATTAGCCATTCCACTGAATGTCTCTAAGTGAGACATCTCAGCATAGAAGCTGAGATGGTAATGATTAAGTTGGATAGGGTTTGATAAATCAAATTTACACAGCAGAGTTAAATGAACCTAGCATCAATGTAATTAATCACTATATATTGATCAATAGTTTCTAATAGTTTCTATTTTTTGATGTGGTTAATATTTACAAAGTACTTTGTTAAAAATAATTCCATGATATAAGATTTTGGAAGTAGTGTAATTACCCTTTTACAAATAAGGAAACTGAAGAAGAGAAGAGTTAAATTATTTGTGTAAGGTTATATGGCTAGTTAGAGAGCAGGACTCAGAACTACAGTTTCAAGATATCTAATAGTTTTTGTCCTATGTCATATAGTACTATATAAACTTATATGGGAATTATGTAAATAAAACATCTTTAGATGTTTAATAAATACTCATTTTACTATATAACATATATGTGTGTATTGACACATTTAAGATTTGCCTTGAAATCATAAAGTTTGTTAAATATTCAGAGATAGACATTTTCTTCTAAAAACTACTTTCATTGTATGCCATCAATAGAGATGATTTTATTAAGAAGTCAATATATTGTATATAGTTTGTGTTGTTCCTATGATATGGTTTTTACTCCAATAATTGTCTTAAACTTATATTCCAACATGTCAAGAAATATAACTAGCTTTAGATGGATAAAATCTTTTCTATCCACATGTATTCCTTATGAGACATAGCAACTTGTCACTGAAATAAAAGTGATTTTACTGTTGCATGTTGTCTACTGTGATAATTTCACTATTGTGTATAGTCTCAAATTATGATCACCTAAAGCCATCCAAGCCTTCCTATCTTGTAATTCTTTTCATATGTAAATTGTAAAATAAGAATGTATTTGCTATATTTTGGTCAATAACAAATATTTTAACAATGTGAATTTTCCCAGCACTTTCTTACTTTCAAAATCAAGTCCTATGACATTCTTATTTATTTTTATTGCTTAATTTTATGAAAGCATAGAAGATGTAGAAATGTCATTAAATAACTTTTGTCTTGTTATTTAAACTATGGCTAATTTTATGATTCACAATATTACCACATGGTGCGACTATCTACTCATTTTCATAGATACATTTATAAGCACATATACACATGCTGTATATGCACAATACAGTTAGTATACATGCATATAAATATACATATGCACTACACACATGCATTTGCATGTATATGTGTATGAAAATCCATATATAAATACCAGCTCAAATATTTAATAGCTGTGTGACCTTGGACTAGACATTTAATGTCTGTTTTCCTTTGGTTTCTTTTTTATAATGTTCTTTTTCCAATTATACCTAAAGACAATTTTGAGCATTCATTTTTACAAGATTTTGATTTCCACATTTTTCTTACTCCTTTCCTCCCTTCCCTTCTTTCCAAAATTATAAGCAGTTTGATGAAAGAAAATGACCAAAAGAGAAAAAAAAAAAAACAACCAAGCAAGTACAAATAGTATTCATTGATCTGGATTCTGAGTTCAGCATTCCTTAATCTGCACAGATATAGTTCTTTAAAAAGGTCATGGATCATTACATTGCTGAGAAGAGCTAAGTCGTTCATATTTGATCATCACACAATGTTGCCTTAACTATGTACACTGTTTTCTTAGTTCTTCTCATGTTAGTTTGCATCATTTTATACAAATCTCTAGAGTTTTTTTTTTTATATTTTTGTGCTCATCATTTCTTATTAGACAATAGAATTTCATTCCATTCAGATACCAAAATGGGTGCTGTATTTTTTGTCAAAAGCTGTTTTTGAGCATATATTTAAATAATTATAATGTTTGTTTTTGTTTTGGTTCTTTATGTTGGTTCTTTTTTAAAATGAAATTAACTAAAGTCATCTATTTTATTAGGGTTTTGTCATAATCAGATCCTGTTTTTAATTTATTGGCACAATAGTTTTCCTCCTTTCAATTTTATTTCAGCTTTGGTGTTCAGGATTTCCAATCTGGTACTCAATTAGGAATTTTTAATTTGTTCCTTTTCTCAGTATTGTTGTTGCTGTATGCCAAATTCATTTATCAGTTCTTTGCTTTGTTGATATAAGAACTTAAAAGAATAAATTTTCTTCTATGGTTTTCTTTGACTAGATCTCATAAATTTCAGTATTTTGTAATGTCATACACTTCAATGAAAGTATTAATTTTTTCTCTGATGTGACATGCATTTCCTTTTTCCCCTGGAATGTATTCTCCTTTTATCTGAGTGAAACAGACCATTCCTGCCAGCCCTGAAAATTATTTGGACTATATGATTGTTTCATCCATCTTTTGGCCACTTCTGCTATTCCAGGATTCATTTTAGAATTCTGTTATGCTTTTTAGAGATGAATATGGAAGAGTTTAGATGAGTTCCTATTGATTCCAATATCATAAATCCTAGAAGTCTCCCTTAGGTTGAATAAAAAAACATCTTATTGTTCTGGAGATCACAAGATATATTATTTATAAAGTTCTTACCCAATTTAATAGGTATTACATAAAATTAGCCATAACCATTAATAAAAATAATAATTAATATATAGATTCCTTTTCAATTATTTCATACAAAGAACCATTATGAAGTTGTTTTCATACTCTTAATCTTACTATATATTTTTCCATTGCTATTTGCATTCCTTGTGACACAAATTTTTCTGAATTAATGGTGTTTCATGATTTTTGCCCATGCAAATAACGCTAAAGGGATGAGCTTCTGCAGTTCCAGGCAAATAAGTATTATTAAAAGCACTATGTGGGGCAGTTAGGGGGCACAGTGGATAGAGCACCAGCCCTGAAGTAAAAAGGACTTGAGTTCAGATCTGGTCTCAGAGACTTAACATTCCCTAGCTGTGTGACCCTAGGCAAGTCACTTAACCTCAATTGCCTCAACAAAAAGCAAAAAAAAAACAAAAACAAAAACAAAAAGCACCATGTAATGTACAAGGACTTACAAAAATATTGTCACATTTCTTTTAATTCTTCAATTATGTGATTGCACCTATACATATAAACATGCATTATAATTATTACATTATGCATATATGCACATAAAGCATGTTTTATATATATATATATATATATATATATATATATGTATATATATCTGTATATACACACAAAAGCAAAAGATACAGCTCTAAATGGAGTGACCTTGGGCCCTATGCTTTCTCTTTTTAAATTAATAACTTGATAAAAGCTTAGCTTCTCTCCCAGAACACAAAGCTGGGAAAAAAATAATGCTCAGGTTGAACAATAGTGTTAAGATTAAACAACATCTCAAGAAGTTAAATTACAGGGCTAGATCTAGTAATATTTTATTTCAATAGAGAAAATTGTAACGAAAAATATTGAGTCAAAAATGTCAACAAAGCATAAAATTCAACAACAATAACTGATAATTTTGTATGAACAGAATGTTCAACTTTTTATGTGCTTGGTTAAATATCAATAAAAAATATGATGTGACAACAACAAAAAAGAAAAACAAAAAACTTAGCATGATCTCAGAATGTGGCTGCTTTTCACTCCTCAGATTTGGTACTTATTCCTTGGGCAGAACATTTATGATTGGTGGATAAGTGAGTGATAAATTATTTAACCACAATCCATTATATTGAGATAGTCCCAAAACATGTTTAATGCTATATAGCAGAAGATTAGGATGTAGCTTTCATTTACTTATGCCTTGGATCTCTGCATTCCACTATTTTTTTTTACATAATCAAGTAAATCCTAACACTGAACCTGGAAGGCTCTTAACAATTTGTTGTTCTGTGACTCCATTCATAATTCCTGTAATTATAAATTAAAATTTTTCCTCTGACCATGATTCCTCTACATGAATTATATATCTCTCATGCTTCTTAGCTGCTTATTGAAGGGAACCTGTGCATTTATTATTTTCCTAATATACTGCCTACAATGCACTAAATGTTTAATATGTACTTGTTTATTTATTAACTGATTTGTGTCCAGAATTATTCAGCACTGTATCAGATGAAACATGATATATGAAAAACTGTTAAATTTGGAGTGTCACCTTTAAGGGGAACAATGATGAACTGGATTGGATTCAAAGAATAGTAACTAGGATTTTCATTGAAATTGAAAATATTATCACATTTTCATAATAAAAGAAATTCGAGGTATGCGAGAGAGTCAATAGTGTGGAAAAGGAAGGCAATTTCTTAAAAAAAAAAACAACATGCAATTAGAAAAGTGCAAAAAAAAATCCATTGAAGAAAAGAACATCTTCAAAAGTAGAATGAGCCAAATAGAAAAAGATATAAAAAGCTAATTGAACAAAATTACACATTGAAAAATAGAACAGAACAAATTGAAGTTAATGACTTTGTAAGACAGCAAGAATCATTCAAGTAAACTAAAAAGAATGAAAAAAAGGGAAGAAAATGTGAAATACCTCATTAGGAAAACAGCAGACCTGGAAAATAGATTCAGAAGATGCAATATATGCCTACCAAGTCCAGCCCTAGAACTATACAAACACAATTCAAAACATTTCCCACACAAATAAAGTGAGAGGTTAATAATTGGAAAAATTTCAGTTGCTGCTGTGTAGGCTGAGCTAATATAATAAAAATGAAAATTGTACCTAAATTAATCTACTTGGTCATTTCCATAGCAATAAAACTGCCATACAATTATTTTCTAGAGCTAGAAAAAATAACAAAATTCACCTGCAAGAACAATAGCTCAAGAATATCAAGGGCATTAATGAAAAAATACAAATGCTGATTGCATACCTCTATAAGATCTAAAACTATATTGCAATATACAAGATACAATATAAAACACAAGACACAATAATTCAAACTTATAATGATCATTAGATTATTATATTTGATAATCACACAAACCCAAGCTTCTGGAATAAGAAATATTTGACAAAAATTGCTGGAAAAACTGAAAAATAATACATAAGAAACTCAGCATTGAATTACACCTCACACTCCATATCCAAAGAAGGTTAAAATGGTTATTTGTTTTGAGCATAAATTAGAATAACATAAATAAATTAGTATAGTAAGGGGTAATTTACTTATCAGAAGTTTGAGGAAGGGAGGAACCAGAGAAATTGTGAAATACAAAATGGACAACTTTGATTACATTAAAAAGTTTTTGCACAGAGAAAGCAAACAGAAACAAGATTAAAAGGGAAGTGCAAAATTGAGGAAAAATCTTTACAACCGATGTTTCTGATAAAAGTCTCATTTCCAAAAATATATAAATAACTGTATCAAATTTACAAGAATACCATTCATTCCCCATTTGATAAATGGTCCAAGCATATGAGCAGAAAATTTTCAGATTGAAAGTCATCTGTACTACTATGAAAAATGTTCTAAATCACTTTTGATTAGAAAAATGTAAAATAAAACAACTCAGGGGTACCTCCTCATATTTCTCAGTTTGGCTCACAGGGAAAAGGTAATGATAAATGTGGGAGCAGATGTGGAAAAACTGGGACACCAATGCATTGCTGGTGGAGGTGTGAAATGATCCAACCATTAAAAAAGCAATCTGGAATTATGCTGAAAAGTATATAAAACTGCATCTATCCTTTCACCCAGTATTAGCACTACTATGTCTGTATGGAATAGAAATCAATAAAGAGGGAAAAAGACCCACATGTGCAAAAATGTTTGTAGCAGCTCTTTTTGTGGTAGCAAAGAATTGGTAAATGAGTAGATGCCTATCATTTAGGAATGGCTGAATAAACTGTGCTTTATGAAGGTAATGGAATAGTACTGTTCAAAAAAAAATTATGAACAAACTGATTTTAGAAAGACTTGGAAAGATTTACAAGGACTAATGATGAGTGAAATAAGGACAACAAGGAATACATTGTACACAACAACAGCAAGAATGTCTGATGATCAACTATTAAAGAACTGGTTCTTCTCAATGTTTTAGTGTTCCAAAACAATCCCAATAGACATTGGACTGAAAACACCATTTGCATTCAGCAAAAGAAGTATGGAGATTGAATATAAATCAACATATTATGTGTTCACATCTCTTTTCTGCTTTTTTCTCTCTCTCCCATGTTTTTTTTTTCCTTTTTGTTCTCATTTTGCTCTTTTAACATGATTCATAAAACAAAGCTGATTAAAATAAATTATTAAATAAAATAAATAATTTAGTCAACTCCATTGTCTCCTTACTCCTTTAGCATAAAATGTAAGCTTTTTCTTAATGGTGTTCATAAAGTGACACCAATCTAGATCCTCACCAATTGCTTTTTAAATATTCTTTCATGTGCTGAAAACAAAAAGAAAAAACAACAACTGGTCTTTGGTTATTCTTCCTTAATGTCATTCCATCTTCTATCTCTGTGTGTTTTCACTCTATGCTTGGAAGATATTTCCTTTCGACTTTCTCCTCAGAGAATTTCTGTCTTCTTCCAAAAGACAACTCAAGCACCATCTTTTACATAAAAACATTAATGATCCACTATATCATTTATTATCATCCTTCTCAAACTACCTTGTATTTAATGACCTAACATTAGTTCTCTATTAATTATGCATTTTTCAAAAACACTTCTTTTTCATTTTAGAAATTTAATTCTTTGTGAAAATAGTTGTTTTTACTGGGGATGCTGTCACTTTTTCAGATTTTTTTCTTGTTTTCCCAGCATAGTATGCTTTATGCATAGTAAGCAGGGTTTTTGAAATCTTTATTGACTGACTAATTTATTCATTGTTTGTTTAAATAAAGGGCTGATAATTTGAATTTATTAGTCGTTTTTGCCCTAAAAGAAAGAACTAAGAGCAGCGGCTTAAATGTTCAGAGAAGTATATTTTTATTTTATAAAAAGAACATTTCCTGAAATCAGACTCATATATAAAGGAAAATATTCTGTGTTAGAGATTAGTAACTGGACTCTAATATAAGTTTTTAAACAGCATTTAAACAACTGGTTTTTGAAGACGCCAAAGACAGGAATATCACTTAGGTATAACTTGCACTTTTTTCTTTTTTCTTTTTTTTTTTCTATTTCAAATAACAGACTTCTTTTATAAGTCAGGGTATTTTATTTTATGTATTCCATTCTTAGAAAGGGCCCTTAGATTTCACCAGCCTGCCACAGGGGTTGATGATTTAAAAAAAGGCTAACAAAACATTCAAAAAACAATTAATTCCAGTATTACATAAACTATTTGAAAAAATAGGGACAGAAGGTATACTACCAAATTCCTTCTATGATGCAGATAAGGTGCTGATAGCTAAACCAGGTAGAGAGAAAACTGAGAAAGAAAACTATAGACCAATTTCCCTAATTAATATTGATGCAAAAATTTTAAATAAGATTTTAGCAATGAGATTAAAGAAAGTTTTCCAAAGGATAACACACTATGACCAAGTAGGATTTATACCAGGAATGCAAGGCTGGTTCAATATTAGGAAAACTATCAGCATAATCAATTATATTAATAACCAAATTAACAAAAACCATATGATTATTTCAATAGATGCAGAAAAAGCCTTTGATGAAATCCAACACCCATTCCTATTAAAAACACTAGAGAGTAGAAGAATAAATGGGCTTTTCCTTAAAATGATTAGTAGTATCTACTTAAAACCATTAGCAAGCATTATATGTAATGGAGTCAAACTAGAACCATTGCCAATAAGATCATGAGTGAAACAAGGATGCCCACTGTAACCATTATTATTTAATATTGTGTTAGAAATGTTAGCTTTGGCAGTAAGTGAAGAAAAAGAGATGAAAGGAATTAGAGTAAGTAATGAAGAAACCAAATTATCACTCTTTACAGGTCACATGATGGTATACTTAGAGAACCCTAGAAACTCGACTAAAAAAATTACTAGAAACAATTCACAACTTTAGCAAAGTTGCAGGATACAAAATAAATCCACATAAATCATCAGCATTTTTATATATTACCAACAAAGTTCAGCAGCAAGAGATACAAAAAGAAATTCCATTCGAAATAACTGTTGATAGTATAAAATATTTGGGAATCTATCTGCCAAGGAAAAGTCAGGAACTCTATGAACTAAACTACAAAACACTTTCTACACAAATAAAATCAGACTTAGTCAATTGGAAAAACATAAAATGCTCATGGGTAGGCTGAGCGAATATGATAAAAATGACAATACTACCCAAACTAATTTACTTATTTAGTGCCATACCAATCAAACTCCCAAGAAATTATCTTACAGATCTAGAAAAAATAGTAGCAAAATACATCTGGAAGAACAAATGATCAAGGGTTTCAAGGGAATTAATGAAAAAAAAAAGGCTGATGATGGTGGCCTTGCTCTATCAGATCTAAAACTATATTATAAAGCAGTGTTCATCAAAAACATTTGGTACTGGAAATATAGTAGTAGATCAGTCGCATAGGATAGAATCACAGGACAAACTAGGCAATAACTATAGCAATTTAGTCTTTGATAAACCCAAAGACCCCACCTTCTGGGATAAGTACTCACTATTTGAAAAACAGCAGGGAAAATTGGAAACTAGTGTGGAAGAAATTAGGGCTTGAGCCACATCTAACACTACATACCAAGGTAAGCTCTAAATGGGTTCATGATCTGGATATAAAGAATGATTTTGTAAATAAATTAGAGGAACATAGTATAGTTTACCTCTCAGACCTTTGGAGATGGAATAAATTTATGTCCAAAGAAGAACTGGAACTCTTAAGTGAACTCCAGATAGATAATTTTGACTATAATAACTTAAAAAGGTTTTGTACAAACAAAACCAATGCAGTCAAGATTAGGAGGGAAGCAATAAATTGGGAAATCATCTTTACATTTAAGGGTTCGGGTAAAGGTCTCATCTCTAAAATATATAGATAATTGCCTCATATTTATAAAAATTCAAGCTATTCTCCAATTGATAAATGGTCAAAGGATATGAACAATTTTCAGATGATGATATTAAAACTATTTCTAGTCATATGAAAAGGTGCTCCAAATCACTATTGATCAGAAAAATGCAAATTAAGACAACTCTGAGTAACCACTACACACCTGTCAAATTGGCTAAAATGACAGGAAAAGGTAATGACAAATGTTGGACGGGATGTGGGAAGGTTGGGACACTGATTCATTGTTGGTGGAACTGTGAACATATCCAGCAATTCTGGAGAGCAATTTGGAACTATGCCCAAAAACATATCAAACTGTACATACCCTTTGACCCAGCACTGTTTCTATTGGGCTTATATCCCAAAGAAATCATAAAGGAAGCAAAGGGCCCCACATGTGCAAGAATGTTTGTAGCAGCCCTTTTTGGAGTGGATAGAAACTGGAAACTGAATGGATGCCCATCAACTGGAGAGTGGCTGAATAAATTATGGTATATGAATGTTATGGAATATTATTGTTCTGTGAGAAATGACCAGCAGGACGATTTCAGAGAGGCCTGGAGAGACTTGCATGAACTGAGGCTGAGTAAAATGAGCAGAACCAGATCATTATACACAGTAACAATAATACTATATGATGATCAATTCTGATGAACATGGCTCTCTTCAACAATGAAATGTTTCAAACCAGTTCCAATTGTTCAGTGAAGAAAGCCACATACACCCAGAGAGAGGGATGTGAAATGTGGACCACAACATAACATTTCCATGCTCTCGATTGATGTTTGCTTACATTGTGTTTCCTTTCTCTGATTTTTCTTTCTTATAGATATGATTTTTCTTGCAAAAAATGATGTGTGGAGAAATCACTTCCTTGCGGGGGTGGAGCCATGGTGGCGGAGATCAGACAGGAGTCTCTGTAACCTCCTCTAATCTCCCCTCAAACCAACAACATATGAAGCCTCCAGACTGATTCTGAAGCAAAAAAATCCACAATATCTGGAGAACAACACGATTCTAGAAGAAGATACTCTGGAAGAACCTCAAAACACGTCTGTTTTAATTGGGCAGGGGGGTGGTCTACTGAACCCAGACTGCAGCACAGGGAGACCGGGGCAGGGAGCTGGAGCAGGGAGCTGGAACAGGAGTCGGAACAGGAGTGGGAGCGTTGTGCTTTTCACACACCTGGGAGTCTTCTGCGGGCCTCTTGGAACAATCTGTCCTGATTGTGGGCAGGTGGCTTGGAGGGTCTGCCTTTTGAGGGGGATAGATTGTGAACCACTGAACCCCTGATGAGCATCTGACCTAGCTCCTAGGAAAAACAACTGACCTAGAAAATAGATCTAGGAGAGACAATCTAAGGATTATAGGGCTTCCTGAAAGCCATGATGAAAAAAAGAACCTGGACACTATATTCCAGGAAATCATAAAAGAAAACTGCCCTGATATTTTACACCCAGAAGGCAAAATACTCCTTGTAACAATCCACCGATCACCTCCTGAAAGAAACCCAAAAATGAAGTCCCCCAGAAATATCGTGGCTAAATTCCTGAACTATCATACAAAGGAAAAGATATTACAAGAAGCCAGAAAGAAACAATTTAAATATCGGGGAGCTACAATTAGGATCACACAGGACCTACCAGCTTCTACTTTGAAGGATCGAAGGGCCTGGAATCAGATATTCCGAAGGGCAAAGGAACTTGGATTACAGCCAAGAATAAGTTACCCAGCTAGAATGAGCATTATCTTCCAGGGAAGAAGATGGTCATTCAATGATATAGGAGAATTTCCCCTATTTCTACTGAAAAGACCAGAACTGAACAAAAAATTTGATCCACAAACACAGAACACAAGAGAAACATAAAAAGGTAACAAGAAAAAAAAAAACTCTTGAAAACTATATTTATGTTATAGATACTTATAGAATGAGGGTTGATTTTATGAATCTCTTATTACATTATGATTATGATATGGTTACTGTGATTGCATGATTATTATGATATGATTACTGTGATTTTATGATTATTATAATATGTTTATTGTGATTTTATGATTATTATGATATGATAAACTGAAAAAGAAATTAGAGGTAGAAAAG
>JAJPUD010032052.1:0-12159 GCA_023553655.1 Myrmecobius fasciatus | reverse complement strand
TAGAGAACCCTAGAGAATCAACTAAAAAACTATTAGAATTAATCCACAACTTTAGCAAAGTTGCAGGATACAAAATAAATCCACATAAATCATCAGCATTTTTATACATCACCAACAAAATGCAACAGCAAGAGATACAAAGAGAAATTCCATTCAAAATAACTATCGATAGTATAAAATATTTGGGAATATATCTGCCAAGGGAAAGTCAGGATCTATATGAGCAAAACTACAAAACACTCTCCACACAAATAAAGTCAGATCTAAACAATTGGAAAAACATCAAGTGCTCTTGGATAGGTCGAGCGAATATAATAAAGATGGCAATACTACCTAAACTAATCTATCTATTTAGTGCTATACCAATCAAACTCCCAAGAGATTATTTAACTGACCTAGAAAAAATAACAGCAAAATTCATCTGGAAAAACAAAGGGTCAAGAGTTTCAAGGGGATTAATGAAAAAAAAAATGCAAATGAGGGTGGCCTAGCTATACCAGATCTAAAACTATATTATAAAGCAGTGGTCACCAAAATCATTTGGTACTGGATAAGAAATAGAGTAGTAGATCAGTGGAATTGGTTAGGTTCACAGGACAAAATACTCAATGACAATAGTAATCTAGTGTTTGATAAACCCAAAGACCCCAGTTTTTGGGATAAAAACTCACTATTTGACAAAAACTGCTGGCATAATTGGAAACTAGTATGGAAGAAATTAGTCATTGACCCACACCTAACACCATATACCAAGATAAGGTCAAATGGATTCATGATCTAGGCATAAAGAATGATATTATAAACAAATTAGAACAATGTAGGATGGTTTACCTCTCAGACCTGTGGAGGGGGAAGGAATTTATGATCAAAGAAGAACTAGAGGTCATCATTAATCACAAAATAGATAAGTTTGATTATATCAAGTTAAAAAGTTTTTGTACAAACAAAATGAATGCAGACAAGATTAGAAGGGTAGCAGTAAACTGGGAAAATATTTTTACATCCAAAGGTTCTGATAAAGGCCTCATTTCTAAAATATATCGAGAATTGACTCAAATATATAAGAATTCAAGCCATTCTCCAATTGATAAATGGTCAAAAGATATGAACAGACAATTTTCAGATGAAGAAATTGAAACTATTTCTGATCACATGAAAAGGTGCTCCAAGTCACTATTGATCAGAGAAATGCAAATTAAGACAACTCTGAGATACCACTACATACCTGTCAGATTGGCTAAAATGACAGGAAATGATAATGACGAATGTTGGAGGGGATGTGGGAAAACTGGGACACTGATACATTGTTGGTGGAAATGTGAATGGATCCAACCATTCTGGAGAGCAATTTGGAATTATGCTGAAAAAGTTATCAAACTGTGCGTACCATTTGACCCAGCAGTGTTTCTACTGGGCCTATATCCCAAAGAGATTTTAAAGGAGGGAAAGGGACCCACATGTGCAACCCTTTTTGTAGTGGCAAGAAACTGGAAATTGAAAGGATGCCCATCAATCGGAGAATGGCTGAATAAATTATGGTATATGAATGTTATGGAATATTATTGTTCTGTAAGAAACGATCAACAGGATTTCAGAGAGGCCTGGAGAGACTTGCATGAACTGATGCTGAGTGAAATTAGCAGAACCAGGAGAACATTATACACAGCAACAAGACTATACGATGATCAATTCTGATGGACATGGTTCTCTTCAACAATGATGTGATTCAAACCAGTTCCTATTGTTCAGCGATGAAGATAGTCATATACATCTAGAGAGAGGCCTGTGGGAAATGAGTGCAGTCCACAACACAGCATTTTAACGCTTTCTGTGAATATCTCCAGGCATTTTGTTTTCCTTCTTAGGTTGTTTTTTCTTCTTCTCTTTCTAGATCTGATGTTTCTTGTGCAGTAAGATAACTATAGATATGTATACATGTATTGTATTTGTCATACAATTTATCCTATTTAGCATGTATTAGATTACTTGTCATCTAGGGGTGGCGGGTGGGGGAAAGGAGGGGAAAAGCTTCGGAAAAAAAAGTTTTTGCAAAGGTAAATGTAGAAAAATCACTCATATGTTTTGTAAATAAAAAGCTTTATTTAAAAAAAAAAAGAAATCTGACTTTCCATCAAGTGCAAACCCAACAATCTTTGCATGATCTTCCCTTTGTCCTCAGATAGTTATTAGATTTTTGGTATTTGTTAATAGTGTTCAAAATCCTTAAAAAACATATGTGATAATTTTGTTGTATATTTGTAAAGAATAATAAGTGGATGTAGTAGTGAACATAGATTTGCAGTTTTATATATAGATTTTTATGTTATGAAATGCTTGCTTTATTCATAAATTAAAAATTAAAATTAAAACCCCTCTAAAATGGCCACATATCAATGAGATGGTCCATAGTCATCCTTACTCCACTTATTTTTGTGTCTCCAAAGAAGTCCTCTATGTATATTCATCTAAGAGGTACTTCTCTCTCTGGTCATTAGAATAGAGTATATTTCTTCCCAACATTGTTTTAGAGAAGCTGTTTTTCTTTTAAAGTTGATTTTAATGTTTTCTTTACAGAAATGTTCTTTTAGTAGCCATAATGTGTGTATGCATGAACACACACATATACACAAACATGCTTACATATATAGTCTAGTACTTTTCACTAATATTAATGGAGAAAAAGAAAATGAAAACTCACAGCTTCCTTAAATTTTACCAAGTTACATCCTGCCTAATTCTTCTCTGTCCCATCCAAGACTCTCTCTGTGTGTGTGTGTGTGTGTGTGTGTGTGTGTGTGTGTGTGTGTGTGTGTATGTTTGGTAATAAAAGATGAGAACTTCTCCAAAGCTTGAGAATGGGAAGCACAAGAACTTGCATACTTGTATGTTCTCAGAAGTTAAATGATCTTGTAAAATATGCTCTTTCTTGTAGCAGATTGTCTGCTTTCTTGGGAAAGGTGATTTACTTTCAATGAGCCATGAGAAAAAGATGCTTACTCTCCTTGTTTTAGAGGAAGAAAACACAATGCAGAGAAAAAGTAATGGAATTAGAGAGAGAAATCCTGTATCCAAACCCTAATTCAGCCATTTAATATTAGTATGACTTTGAAAGAGGTGCTTGTCTTTGTAATGGATAATAGTATTTGGCCATGGTGTCAGAAAGACCTGGGTACAAATTTGATACCAACTGTGAGGCTCTGGGCAATTTAGGTAATGTCCCCAGGATCAGGGTATTCCCTAAGATTAATCTAAGAAGTCAGGGAGAAAATCAGTATTACATTTCTCATCTTCAAAATGCATGGGGATGGAGTAGGTAAAAAGGAGGGAAGTCAGGACTCAAAATTGTTTTAAAAAAAAGAATGTTAAAATAAATAAATACATTAAAAAGTAAGTCATGGATAAAAAAACTCAGGCAATTTATTAACTTTTTGGAGTCTCATTTTTTTGTGAATTGAAATGAATAATATTCATGTTAGTTTTCTTCTAAGAGGAAATTGTTTTATTAATTATAAAGCATTATACAAATGCAAGCTTTTATTATTTTAATGTAAGTTATTATTGCTATACAAAATCAATGTGGGATCAAAATAAAAATGTGTGTTAAATGGTGCTGAAAGAAATATTTCTGAGATCAATATTATACAGAGAACTATTTTACTTACATAACAATAAAAATAATACCTCACATTTATTTAATGCTATCCCATATGATATTAGTGAGGTAGATGCAATTATCTTCATTTTGCAGATGAGAAAACTGAGGCAGAAGTCACATACTTAATGTGTTTGACACTGGATGTGAACTGTGAACTTAGAGCCTTCTTGATTTCAAGATCAATCCTCTCCACCCTGTCAAGTTCTCTCTCCAGAGATTCTTAGTCCTTGAAATAAGATATTTAATTGGTTTCTTGAGTGGACAAAAAGCATGGAAAAGAAAGAATAAATAGTATGATTTCAGTATATTAGCCATTTGGACAGTGTAATGGTTTCTATTGCTTGGTCTTGGCATTGATGAGGTATAAGACCAAAAAGTAAGCTAAGTTTTTTTTTTTTTATCTTGGCTTTGCCCCCTTCATATCAGAAAGGCAAGTCCTTGAACTGCTGTAATTTTCCATTTGCAAAATGTGCAATATAAAACTGGTATCCTTTTCAATGTGCTTGGGAAAAGTGAGTAATTGTGTAAGGTTCTAAAAAACTGGTCGGCTTATTGATCATTAAAAATAGCATTAGTTTGTTACTTTCAACAGTAAACCTTATGGAAAAGTTATTTTTTCCTGACAATCCTATGAATCTTCTATGACTGAGAAGCTTCAGAATTCCTGAGAAACTATTAATAATTATCCCAAACATGATATGTTTTTACTGTAAGGGAAAATTATTGAAAATATACTTTTAAAAAGTCTCTTTCCAATATTTGTCATTAGGAATAGGAAATCACAAGACATTATAAGGCAGTTCATTAAAAAAAAAAACAAGCCCCCTGAACTTTCATTGTAGGACTTTAAAAACTTATGATTATGATACTATCTTTAGATTGCCTATTCAGGATTTTTGTCTTTAGATTTTCTAGTCATTTCAATAAAGAGGTAATGACATTCATCTATAAAAATTGTAAAGGGAAAAGAAAAAGCAATGGGGTGGAAGAGGAAGGATGATTTGCTGTGTGACCTTGGGAGAGTTACATAACCACTCTTTCTCACTCTACAACTGGTCTCCTGGAGGTGTATAAATTATATAATTAGAAATTATAAATGAACAAGAAAAGATCTGAAAGCTTCTGATTTAAAATAGGTATTTTGAAATAAATACATGCATTTTTCACAGGAAGAAATGTATACTATGGAGGATATTAAAGCTTTAAGAGAAAAAATACCATGTAAAATCATTTTAGCAAAATAATTTTAAAGGGCCTTGGAGTCCTCACTGCCTCTAGAGGAGGTGGAGGAGGAGGGCTAAATTCCTTGTCCATATTCTGAGCATCAGGAAGTAAGCCTGGGCAGCTTAAGGTCAACTTGCTCCTAACTCCTTATCCTTCTTTTCCTTTTCCTGCCCTTCCCTTCCCAATCCTATTCTTTTTCTCCTTTCCCCTTTCCACTTTACTTCTTACCTCTTTTACCCCACTTCCCCTCATTATACTAAGTCTCTTCCATTGTGCAATCATGAGGGAGGAAAAAAAAAATCCCAACTGATCAAGGTATTTGGAAAATGTGTGCAATGTGTAACACCTGAGGATCTTTTATCTCTAAGAAGAGGAAGAAAGAAAATTAAACAAAACAAAACAAGACATAAGAACAACAATATAACACTCAGAGGGCAAGTTATTTGTGTCAGGAAACAGTTTCTCCGAGAACACTTCCATTACTACAGCTTTGCTCTCTGTGGAATACATCTAGTCTCAAAACACTCAAAGGACAAGATACTTGTGATTGGAAATATTCTCTTTGAGATTATTCCAGTTACTCCATTCAGCCTTGCTCTCTTTGGAAATGCATCTATTCCCAGCACACTGAGAACAGATATTTGTACCATGATTCACAATATTTTAAGAACATTTTAATTGTCTCAAGCTTGGTCCCTGTAAAAGCTAATCTTGTTTGAGAAAACTCAGACCTTTTATCCTTGGTCATGTTCTGTGAGAAGTAAAGGTAAAATGAGGCACAAAGGTAACTTGGTTGAACATATAACAAGCCTTCATGTTTGCTCATGTGGTGCTGGAGACTGAGATACCTTCTCAAATAAAATATGAGCTTGTTAACCTTGTTTTGGCCTGCTGTGGATTTCTCTGAGTTAGTTTGTAAATATTCCAGGGCATAAGGCACCAAGATATAAATATTATCTCAGAATAAGAGAATTGGAAAAACCTAATTTATAGCTTTTTGTTGAAAATTATGATTCATAAAGCACTATCCTTTTGTTTGGACTCCATACAAACATTCTTCATGACACTGGTGAACATATTGGATCTCTTCACTTTGTATCTTGGGTGATCAGTATCTAGCATGCCATTGAAAAAAAATGATTATGTTATTCCAATCGATTGTTGCCTTGTATAGTTTTAATGTATATGTGTGGAACTTCTTTGATGAAAACCTTCATAACAGGCCTTATTTTATCCCATCAAAAACCAGTTTTCTCAAATTCATGAGAATGTAATGCTGGTAGTCTTCCATTTTCCTCTTTCATAATGATTTGCAGATGAACTTGTCTCTTTAGGAGTGTTATCCTTGTTTCCGTGTCTCCCCCTTTGGCAAAGAGATTAAGTGCTTGCTGGCTGAGCTAATTTCTAGTCTCTTTCAACCTTTTGCTTTTTAAAGGGACTGTTTTGCATTAGCCAAAATTCTTTGAAAAAAAACCCAGTACTATATTTAGAATTTGGTGATATGAGTTCAAATCTAGGATCTAGGATCTGATGTCTTTAATATTTTATTTCCTCTAATTACATGTAAAAATAATTTTTAGACTTTGTTTTTAAAATTTAGTTCCAAATTCTCTTTATCACTTTTTTCCTTCCTTCCTCATTGAGACGGCAAGCAATTTCCCAAAATAGATTATATTCATGCAGGCCTGAAAAACATATTACCATTTTAGTCTTGTCAGTAAAAGAAAACAGAAAAAAACAAATAAAAATAACACACACAAAAAAGTGTGCTTCAATCTGCATTCAGACTCCATAGCTCTTTCTCTGAATGTGGATATACTTTTCCATCATGAAACTTGAGACCTTGTCTTTTAGATCTTTGTATTGCGAAGAACAGAATCTATCAAAGTTGGGGGGCAGAGCCAAGATGGCAAACTGTAGACAGCATTCTCTGTGAGCTCTTGAGACCTTCCCTCAGACCCAGACAAATTGAGCCTCCGAACTGGTTCTGGAGTGAGGGAGCCACCAAACACTTGGCGCACTTCTATCAAATATCTACTTTGAAAGAACTTCTGAGGTCAGTTTTAGACGGGCAGGGGATCGAGCAGCTCCCAGCGCTCAGACGCCAGGGCGCAGCTGGGGTGCAAGTCCGGGACTGGGAAGGACCAGAGGATTTTGGGCTGCCAGGAAGTCCCTGGGAGATTCTTGGGCCATTTTGCTCTGCTTGGGGGCAGGTGCTTTGGTAGGTCTACCTTTGATAAGGGATGGAATGAGAGTGGCTGAAAGTGTGGTCCTAGTGAGGATCTAGCCAGATCAGCCCCAGACCGGAAGTCACATCGGCAAACTGCCCCAGAGCAAATTGAAATTGCTGCTGCTGCTCCTGCAGAATTCCCTGCTGGTGACTGATACCACAGCTAAACATCATGAGCAAGAAGAAGAGAGCTCTCACCATAGACAGCTTTTACGGAGAGAAACTAGAGCAATCCCCAGATCCTGAGATTCTGAAAACAATCCCAGATAAAGCCACAAAGGTGGACTTAAGCTGGTCTCCATTTCAGAAAGCTTACCTGGAAGATTGCATAAAGAATCTCAGAAGAGAGCTAGAAGAAGATTGGGGAAATAAATTGAGAGCAGTGCAAGAAGGAAATATCGCCCTGCAACAGAGATGTGAAAAACTGGAAAATAAGTCTGGTGAATTGGAAAAAGACAACAATTCACTGAAAAACAAAATTGGTGAATTGGAAAAAGTCACCAAATCACAAGAAAATAAAAATAGTGAATTGGTAAAAGACAACAATTCACTGAAAAACAAAATTGGTGAATTGGAAAAAGTCACCAACTCACTAGAAAATAAAAATAGTGTATTGGAAAAAGATAACAATTCACTGAAAAACAAAATTAGTGAATTGGAAAAAGACAACAATTCACTGAAACATAAAATTGGCAAAATGGAAAAAGAATGCAATGAACCAAAAAATTCAATTGGCCAGTTACAAAAGGAGCTAAAAAAGATAGCTGAAGGAAATAATACCTTAAAAATTAAAATTGAACAAATTGAAATGAATGACTCATAAGACTTCAAGAATCAGTCAAACAAAAACGAAAAAATGAAAAAATAGAAGAAAATATGAAATATCTCCTAGGAAAAACAACTGACTTGGAAAACAGATACAGGAGAGACAATCTAAGGATTATCGCACTCCCTGAAAGTCACGATGAAAAAAAAGAACCTTGATGCTATCTTCCAGGAAATCATGAAAGAGAATTGCCCTGATGTTTTAGAGTCAGAAGGCAAAGTTGTCATTGAAAGAATTCACCGATCATCTCCTGAAAGAGACCCCAAAATTAAAACCCCAAGGAATATCGTGGCCAAATTTCAGGACTATCGCACCAAGGAAAAGATATTACAAACTGCTAGAAAAAAAAAAAACAGTTCAAATACCGAGGAATTGTCATTAAAATTACACAGGATCTGTCAGCTTCCACATTGAAGGATCGAAGGGCCTGAAATCAGATATTCAGAAAGGCAAAAGAACTTGGATTACAGCCAAGAATAAGCTATCCAGCTAGAATGAGCATCATCTTCCAGGGAAGAAGATGGTCATTCAATGATACAGGAGAATTTCACCTATTTCTAATGAAAAGACCAGATCTGAACAAAAAATTTGACCTCCAAACACAGAACTCTAGAGAAGCGTAAAAAGGTAAAAAAGAAAGAACTCTCGAGAACTATATCTCTACTAGGGCTATCTTTAAAGAATGGGGGTATAATTTGATTTTACTTCGATAATAATCGAAAAGAAATTAGAGGTAGAAGGTATATCATACTGTAAAAAAGGGGGGGGAGGGGAAAGGAGGTAAAATAAAGTAAAAAAAAGGGATGTAAAATAAGGCAAAGTGTCATGAAGAGACATAGAAAATCTAATATAATTGAGGGAAAGAAGGGAGGGTGATGAGTATTGTGTAAATCTTACTCTCATTAGATTGGGCTCTAAAAGAGTATATCAGACACATTTGATTTCAGGGAAAAACTTGGCCCTCTGTATAGGGAAGTAGGAGGGAAAGGACGAAAAGAAAGGGATAAATTAATAGAAGGATTAGGGGAAAGGTGTAAAAAAGAGGGAGGGTTCTAAAGGGGGGAAAGACTGTTAGAGGGAGGTGGTCATCAAAAACAAAATACTGGGGAGAGGGGAAGGGAGAAGAGAAAAATATAACTTTGGGTAATTAAGATGGCAGGAAATATAGATATAGTCATTTTAACTGTGAATGTGAATGGGATGAACTCTCCCATAAAACGGAAATGGATAGCGGACTGGATTAAAAGCCAGAATCCTACAATATGTTGTTTACAAGAAACACATTTAAAATATAGACATACATACAGAGTGAAGGTAAAGGGCTGGAGCAGAATCTTTTATGTTTCAAGTGAACAAAAAAAAAAAGCAGGGGTAGCAATCCTTATCTCAGATCAAGTAAAAGCAAAAATAGATATAATTAAAAGAGATAAGGAAGGAAACTATATTTTACTAAAGGGTACCATAGACAATGAAGCGGTATCAATACTAAACATATATGCACCAAGTGGTATAGCATCCAAATTCCTAGAGGAGAAACTAACAGAGATGCAAGGAGAAATAGACAGTAATACTATACCAGTGGGGGATCTCAACCTTGCTCTCTCAGAATTAGATAATCAAACCAAAAAATAAATAACAAAGAAGTTAGGGAGATAAACAAAATGTTAGAAAAGTTAGGTATGACAGATCTCTGGAGGAAATTGAATGGTGATAGAAGGGAGTATACTTTTTTCTCAGGGGTTCATGGAACTTATATGAAAATTAATCATGTGTTAGGGCATAAAAAACCTCAAAATCAAATGCAGAAAAGCAGAAATAGTAAATGTATCCTTTTCAGATCATGATGCAATAAAACTCACATGTAATATAAGGCCAGGAGAAAATAGACCAAAAGTTAACTGGAAATTAAATAATCTAATCCTGAAGAATGAATGGATGAAAGAGCAAATTATAGACACAATCAATAATTTCATCCAGGAGATCGACAATAATGAGACAACATACCAAGATTTGTGGGATATGGCCAAAGTGGTTATAAGGGGTAACTTTATATCTCTAGATGCTTATTTGCATAAAATAGAGAAAGAGAAGATCAATGAATTAGGGTTACAATTAAAAAAACTAGAAAAAGAGCAAATTAAAAACCCTCAATTAAATACCAAATTGGAAATTCTGAAAATAAAAGGTGAGATTAATAAAATTGAAAATAAGAAAACTATTGAATTAATAAATAAAACTAAGAGTTGGTTTTATGAAAAAACCAACAAAATAGATAAGCCTTTAGTTAATTTGATTAGAAAAAGGAAAGAGGAAAATCAAATTGTTAGTCTCAAAAATGATAAGGGAGAACTTTCCTCCAATGAAGAGGAAAGTAGAGTAATAATTAGGAGTTTCTTTGCCCAACTTTATGCCAATAAATTTGATAATGTAAATGAAATGGAGAAATATCTACAAAAATATAGATTGCCCAGGTTAACAGAAGAGGAAATAAATTATTTAAGTAGCCCCATCTTAGAAAAAGAAATAGAAGAAGCTATTAATCAAGAAAAAATCTCCAGGGCCAGATGGTTTTACATGTGAATTCTACCAAACATTCAAAGAACAATTAATTCCAATACTATACAAACTATTTGAAAAAATAGGGACAGAAAGTATACTACCAAATTCCTTCTATGATACAGATATGGTGCTGATAGCTAAACCAGGTAGGGGGAAAACAGAGAAAGAAAACTATAGACCCATTTCCCTAATGAATATTGATGCAAAAATTTTAAATAAGATTTTAGCAATGAGATTACAGAAAGTTATCTCCAGGATAATACATCTTGACCAAGTAGGATTTATACCAGGAATGCAGGGCTGGTTCAATATCAGGAAAACTATCAGCATAATCAATTATATTAGTAACCAAACTAACAAAAACCATATGATTATCTCCATAGATGCAGAAAAAGCATTACATAAAATCCAACTCCCATTCCTATTAAAAACACTAGAGAGTATAGGAACAAATGGGCTTTTCCTTAAAATGATTAGTAGCATCTACTTAAAACCATCAGCAAGCATCATATGTAATGGAGACAAACTAGAACCATTCCCAATAAGATCAGGAGTGAAACAAGGCTGCCCACTGTCACCATTACTATTTAATATTGTATTAGAAATGTTAGCTTTGGCAATAAGAGAAGAAAAAGAGATAAAAGGAATTAGAGCAGGTAATGAAGAAATCAAATTATCACTCTTTGCAGATGACATGATGGTATACTTAGAGAACCCTAGAGACTCAACTAAAAAACTACTAGAAACAATTCACAACTTTAGTAAAGTTGCAGAATTCAAAATAAATCCATATAAATCGTCAGCATTTTTATATATTACCAACAAAGTTCAGCAGCAAGACATAGAAAAAGAAATTACATTCAGAATAATGGATGATAGCATAAAATATTTGGGAATCTATCTGGCAAGAAAATGCCAGAAACTATATGAACTAAACTACAAAACACTTTCCACACAAATAAAATCAGACCTAGTCCGTTGGAAAAATATTAAGTGATCATGGGTAGGCCGAGCGAATATAATAAAAATGACAATACTACCCAAACTAATCTACTCATTTCGTGCCATACCAATCAAACTCCCAAGAAATTATTTTACAGATCTAGAAAAAATAGTAGCAAAGTTCATTTGGAAGAACAAAACGTCAAGAATTTCAAGGGAATTAATAAAAAAAAAGGCAGATGAAGGTGGCCTTGCTGTACCAGATCTAAAACTATATTATAAAGCAGTGGTCATCAAAACCATTTGGTACTGGCTGAGAAATAGAGCAGTCGATCAGTGGTGTAGGATAGGATATCAGGACAAGCTAGGTAATAATGTTAGCAATTTAGCGTTTGATAAACCCAAAGACCCCAGCTTTTGGGATAAGTACTCACTATTCGGCAAAAACTGCTGGGAAAATTGGAAACTAGTGTGGAAGAAGTTAAGGCTGGACCCACACCTAACACCGCACACCAAGATAAGATCTAAATGGGTTCATGATCTAGATATAAAGAGTGATATCATAACCAAATTAGAGGAACATAGGATAGTTTACCTCTCACACCTGTGGAGATGGAATAAATTTATGTCCAAAGAACATCTGGCACTCTTAATTGAACACCAGATAGATAATTTTGATTATATTAAGTTAAAAAGTTTCTGTACAAACAAAACTAATGCAGA
>JAJPUD010032051.1:0-12160 GCA_023553655.1 Myrmecobius fasciatus | reverse complement strand
GCTGTGCCTCAGTTTCCGCGTCTGTAAAATGCACGTTATTGCTGCCTTAGTTTCTTCGTCTGTAAAACGGGGTGGATAATGCTTGTGCCGCCAGCCTCACGGGGTCACTGCGAGGCTCCGCGCCCGGAAGAGGGCTTTGGGAACCCTCCCGTGTCATAGCGGTTTCAGGCGCCGGTCCCCTGGGGGAGTGTCCTCGGTCTCCCCGGAGTTCAGCGGGAGGTGGCTGCTGTCTGACCTTTGCCCTAATTAGAGTTCCCCTGGAAAGGGATTCGCTGCCTAATGGGAACGGGAGCTGGGGGAGGGGGAAAGGGAATGAGGGGAGGGGGAAGGGAAAGGGCAAAATGACTCCTTTTTGAGCGAACGCTCCCAAGGTCTCCCCGGCGGCTGAGGACGCGGGGAGGGGGGCACCCCCCCCGGGGTCCCCTGGCCCCCACACTTTTCGCAGCCTTGGCTGCCCCCCTCAGGTTTCTATCCCATCAACCACACGGACTGTCTGCGCTCACTGGTGCACAGATGCTTCGACGGGACCACGGGGGAGTTGGCCCACGCCTTCTTCCCCCCCCAACGGGGAGATCCACTTCGATGACAGCGAGTACTGGATTGTGGGGGAGACCCGCTTCAGCTGGAAGAAAGGTGAGGGCGGGGCCCCCAGCCTCCTCCACTGCTGCCCCGCCCCCTCCCTCCGTGTCACTGGGAGCCCACCAGCAGCTGTCCCGCCCCTGGCCCGAGCCGTCCCTCGGACTGGCGGGCTTACGGGCTCCATCTCTGACGCGGGATATGTAGGAGCGTTCATGGACACCCCTTTCTCCGGTCCGGGCGGTGAGGGAGAGGGAGACTGTGCTGGGGAGCAAGGGGCCCCGTGACGGGAGGGAGCTGAGGGAGCGCAGCCCCGGCCTGGAACTCCCCTGAAGCCCCTCGGCACAGACCTTTTCCTGGCTCTCCGGAACAGACACACGTGCAGGTCAGGCAGACACGGGGCACACGGATGGCCAGGACACGGCACACACGTGCGAAGCTCAGCTGCCGGACACACACACACACACACACGGAATAGGACGCACTCTTCAGGCCAGCTCCATGCACACATCGGGCACACGTGGAATAGGTGCCCATGGTCGGGTCAGCTCCATGCACATGTCACACACATGACAAGGCACGTTCAGCTAGCTACATGCACATGCCAAGTGTACACAGGACAGATGCTACACGCACTGCCAGATGGAGGTGGGATGGACACGGGCGCAATGGTCAGCAAACATGTACTGTCAGACATGCACACGGCACACACGTGTTCAGCTCAGCTGCATGTACAGGGTGGACCCGTGTGTCCAGGACAGCCATGAAGAGGGTATATGTTCCTTACATGCTTAGGACACGTGTGTATGGGTCAGACACACGTCCAGGCCAAACAGCCAACAAAAGGGGAACATAAAGGAAGCTGGAGCCCAGATAGAGGGAACGGTTGGGAGCCAGGCAGAGCAGAGGAGTTGGGGGGGGGGGAAGCCAGCAGCTCTGCTCTGATGGATCTGGGGATGATTCAGAGGAAACGGGGATCCCAGAAGGAAGGGGGATCAAAGATCCAGCACAGGCCAGGCCTTATCTTCTCAGCCTGAAAGGGGAGGTGGAAGCTGAGGAAGAGTGAGGAAGAACAGCCCTTTGCGAGGAACCTTAAGCTGGGGTCTAGGAAGTTTGGTAAAAAAAAAAAAAAGTATTCCAATAATAATTTAAACATAATTAGTTTGCTTTTAATCCTATATATTTTATTTTGCACACTTTAAAATGTTACTTTAAGAAGGGAGGGACTGCCGAAGGGGTCCATCAGACAAATGGGTTAAGAACCCCTTCCTAAGGGGATCTTTGAGCAGGGAACTAGAGAGAAAGGGAAATACCATGCTGCTTCCTTCCATTTATCTATCCATTCATCCCTCCATCTGTTCAGCCAGCCAGGCAGACATCCACCATCTGTCCATTTATCCATCTGTCGATTCACTCATCTATCCATCTGTTCATCCAGATAGTCACCCATCTGTCCATCTAGCCATTCCCTCATCCATCCATTCACCCATCTATATAGCCATACATCCATCTTTCTGCTCATCTAGTCAGCCAGAATTTCATATATTTGTTCACCTAGGCAGCCATCAATTCACTCACTCATCCTCCATCTGCTCATCTAGCCAGAAACAGTCACCTATCTGTCCATCCATTTTCCCATCCAACCAATCAGCTAGTCAGACAGACATTCACCTAGTCCATCCATCCATCCATCCATCCCCTATCCATCCATCTAGCGATCTGATCATCTGGTCAGACATTCATTTAACTGTCCATCCATCTACTTTTATTAAATATCTATAAAGTGTGGACATCTACACTAGGCATTGAGGATAACACAAAACTTAGCGAAGTCACAGTCCCTCCCCTCAGAGTTTCTAGTCTCCTAAGTAACTGAGACACAGACTCAGTTCACAGTAAAGGACAGGATTCAAGAAACATTTAAGCACCGACTATGTCCTCAGCACTACACTGGGGATACAAGATGAAAAGATACAGTTCCTGCTGCTGAGGAGCTTATAATCCATGGGGCCCAAGATATGTTCTAAAAGGCAAATACTGTGGGATCTTCGATTGATAAAAGATGAATGAATGAGGTGGGGGAGGATTAGGGAAGGATTGAGATCTTTTGGGGCAGAGATTCTTAACCTTTTTATCAATCTTGGAGCCTTTTGGCAATCTGGGGAGCCCTAGGCAAGACTTATTTTATTTTTTAAAAAGAGCTTTTTGTTTTTCATGTAAAGATAGTTTTCATCCAAGGCAAACCCAATAGACTGGATAGAAAATGCCATCTGCATGGAGATTATAAATCAACACATGCTACGTTCATTTCTTTTTTCTAGTTTTTTTTTTTTTTATCTTTTCCATGGGTTTTCCCTTTTGTTCTGATTTTTCTGTCCCAATGTGATTCATAAAGCCATGTGCTTTAAAAATAAATTAATTTTTTAAAAAGATTGTTTAAAATATTCACCCCTGCAAAACCTTGGGTGTCAAATTTTTCTCCCTCCCTTCTCCCCACTCCCTCCACCAGACAGCAAGCAATCCACTATAGGCTAAACATGTCCAATTCTTCTATACTTATTTCCACATTTATCTTGCTGCACAAGAAAAAAAAAAAGGAAAAAAATTAGAAAAACAAGCAAGCCAAAAACAAAAAGTGAAAATACTATATTGTGATCCACCCTCAGTTCCCACAATTCTCTCTCTGAGTGTAGATAGCTCTCTTCATCATAAGATCATTGGAACTGGTTTGAATCATCTCATTGTTGAAGAGAGTCATGTCCATCAGAATTGATCATAGTATAATCTTGTTGCTGCCGTGTACAATGATCTCCTGGTTCTGCTCATTTCACTGAGCATCAGTTCATGCAAGTCTCTCCAGGCCTCTCTGAAATCGTCCTGCTGGTCGTTTCTTACAGAACAGTAATATTCCATGACATTCATACACCGTAACTTGCTCAGCCATTCCCGACCTGATGGACGTCCACTCACTTTCCAGTTCCTCCTAGGCAAGATTTTTAAATGCACCAGACAAAATACATAGAATTACAGAGGTATCTAATGATACCGAAATATCACGGACTCCAGTTTAAGAACCCCGATCTAACTCAACTCCCTCATTTTACTGAGGAGGGTGTAAGTAGCAGCATCAGAAGGCAGACTGGGAGCTTCTGATCTCAAATTCAGGGGTTTTCTCACTCCCTCTGGCGTGGAAGGATGAGTCAGATGGGCAGGTGGAGGTAGGGAGGGCATCCCAGGCCAGGGAAATAACAGCAAAGGTGTGGAGGTGGGAAAGCACACGTCCAGAGGAGGTTAGAGAAGAAAGAAGGGTTCAGCTGTCAAGTTAGGTGGGAGCCAGGCTGTGGAGGGGTTTAATGCCTGAGCTCTATCCGGGATGCTGAGGAGCCGCGGAATGGTCTGAGGTGAGAGGAGTTTCTTTATGAAGATGCCCAGAGTGGGTTTTGTGGATGATGGGGAGTTCAGCAAGTTTCTCTTTGCATGGTCTGGGCCCTGACGATGTCTCTCCAGACAGAGCCAGCAGCGCCTGGGCCAGAATAAGGTTAAGCGTCCTTGTGCCACTGTATCTGGTCACAGGTGTTTGGCTCACCGACCTGGTCCACATCGCTGCCCATGAGATTGGCCACGCCCTCGGCCTCATGCACTCCCTGAACCCCAAGGCCTTGATGCACATCAATGCCACCCTGACCGGGAGGAAGACCATCTCCCAGGACGAGATGTGGGGCATTCACCGGCTCTACGGTGAGTACGGCGGCCGAGACTCGGGGGTGAACGGTGATCTCGAGGAGGCAGACCGCCAGCCGCTCCAGGCCCCAGTGGTTTCCTAAATATTGCCCATGTCCTGGCAGAGGCCCTACTTTGGAGAGGCTGTCCTTCCTCTGGGGAGAGTGGGGGGGCTTAGAGGGGGCCCCTCCTCCAGAGATCTGAGGGATCTTCTGGGATTTCACAAGATACAAATCTGAAACCCTAGCTCAGAACCCAGGTGCCTGTAGCCCTGTGTGCTCTCCATTCTGGGGCTGCTGGCCCTGCATCCTTCCTGGCCCCAGGAGGCCACTTCTGTGTTCAATTGTAGCTGGTTTGACCCCTGCCTTCCCAGCTGTGCCCAGCCCCAAGCTCTGGCCCCCCTCTTTGTGACTCCCTTCTTTACTCTGACCCACAAGCTCTCTCTTCCTCACATGAGACTCGATTCTCATCTCCATGTCTGCACTGGCCAGTCCTCCTGCCCAGACGGCACCCCCTCGCCCTCCATCCTCCAGGCCCCTCTTCAGGGTGTATCTCCAAGGTCCTTTTCTGCAGAACTTTTCCCTGGTCCCTCCAACTGTTAGATCCCTCCTTTCCAAATGGCCTTGTACTTCACTGTGGGCGTGCACACACACACACACACACACACACATTTACATTTATGCCAATTTGTGCATTCCCCATTAGAACATACTTCCTTGCCATAGCTCGGCACAGTTCCTAGTGGGTGTTTAATAAATGCCACTTGATGGGTACTTCACTGCACCCCCAGCCCTGTGCCTGGCCCCTCTGCTGCTGGCTCCCTCCCAAATATCCCGGGGCCCCCGCACCTCCTGGCAGGGCTCCTGCCTCTAAGGTGGCTGCTCTCCTCTTGCCCAGGCTGCCAGGACAGGCTGTCCTTGTGTCCATCATGGGCACGGAGGGGCTTCTGCGACACCCGCCAGAAGTTCATGAAGAAGCTCTGCCCCCACAGCTGTGATTTCTGCTATGGTAACTGAGGTTGGGCAGAGGCCTAGGCTGGTGCCTCTGATGGGGCAGGGGGGAATCTGCAGCGGGGTCCTGAACCCTGAAGGCAGCAGACCACCAGGAAAAGGGCATTAGCTCAGAAGTCGGGGGGATAGGGGTTCAAATCCTGCTGAGACAACTACAGGGAGGGAATTATTTTCCCTGGGCCTCAGTTTCCTTAAGTGTGAAATGAAATAGATGGATTCTGAGGCTCTTTCAGCTCTGTAGTCAAGATCCTGGAGAGCTCTGCAGGGGTCCGCCTCTCAACACTTGGGTTGAATCACAATAGGACAGAGGAAGGCAGAGAGGGAGGAAGGGAGGGAGGGAGGAAGACAGGAGAAAAGGAAGAGAAGGATGAAGGATGGAACAATGGAAGAAAGAGGGAAAGAAGAGAGGAAGTAAGGAGAGAGAAGAGAGGGTGGAAAGGAGGAAGAAGGGAAAGACAGAAAAAGGAAAGGAGGAAAAATGAAGGAAGGGGGAAGGAAAGAGGGAGGAGGGAGAGAAGAGGGGGGGAAAGAAGGGAGAAACGAAGAAAGGGAAGGAAGGAAGGAAGCATTTAAGTACCTGTCAAGCACTTGCCAAATATCTCCTTTGAATCTCACAACCTTGGGAGATGACTATTGTTGTGATTTTACAATTAAGGAAACTGAGGCAGACAGCAGTTAAAGCCTTTGCCCAGGGTCACACAGCTGTTAGATGTCTAGCCTCTGCACCCCCAGCCACCCCAGAGGGAACCCCCTCTCACCCCATGTCTAGGGCTACAGGGCCTTGTCGGCTTCTCCAGGCTTGGGCTGAACTCCAACCCCATGAGATTCTGCCCCTCCTTCTGGGGCTTGCCCCCCACTTCCCCTAGGCTCTTACATGCCCCACCCCCACCTGAGTTGGGAAGTCAGGGGTCACTGGCCATTCTCAGCCATGCTGGTGATGAGCTGGGGGGCCACGGTCACCCTGCACTGCCCTCAGAGAGCCGGGCTCCCTGGTGTGCCCCAAACCCTGCCGGGTCTCCCGAGTCTCTCACAACTAAAAGCAGTTTTGGGTGGGGCAGGGAAGGGGCCCGATGGGAGGCGCCACCCTGGAGGGCTTCCTCGGGGTCTCAGCTTCTGCCCATCCCCACCTCTTGTCCTCTGGGCAGAGTTCCCCTTCCCCACCGTGGCAGCCACCCCGCCCCCCACCCAGGACCAAAACCAAGCTGGTGGCTGAAGGCAGAAACGTCACTTTCCGCTGCGGCCAGAAGATTGTCCACAAGAAGGGCAAAGTCTCGTGAGTGGCTGGGGGGGCGGTGGGGCCCTCAGACTTAGAGCAAGGCCCTGGGGGGAGGGTCTTGGCCCCATCCCAGTTCTATAAAATTGAGGTGACAGACTCCTGTCTGCTGCCTCCCCCACAAAGAAAGTGAAGGTCAAAGGCTTTACGACGTACAGCACCCCCCCAGCCGAGGTCCTGCTCTCTTCCCATAGACTCTGGGTCTTCAGATGCCCAGTGCCCACAGGGATGCTGGTCCCGGGCAGCGGGACAGGGAGCTGAAGCTGGATTAGCTTCCGCCCTAGAACACCACTGCACTTCTCAGGGAGGGCAGTCGGGCCCTGCCCCTGGCAATCCTGGGGGAGGGCTTCGATCCCAGCTTCGGGGCCCTGCGCAGCCTCACTCTGATGAGCCCCTCTCTCGTCCCCAAGTTGGTACAAGGATTGGGAGCTCTTGGAGTACTCATACCCAGGCTACCTGGATCTGAACGAGGGCCACATGAGTATCATTGTCAACGCCATCAACGAGGGCACCTACACGTGTGTGGTCAAGAAGAAGGAGCGCATCCTCACCACCTATTCCTGGCGCATCCGGGTGAATTACTGACAGTGCCGGGGGTCAAAACTGTCCTGCCCGTCCTAAAGAGAACGGAGGGTCCTGGGAAGGGGGAGGGGTGGCAGGAACCCTCCGGGGCCCCCATGTGTCCCACTGATAAAACATTTTACCTGCGATGCTTCCTGCCTCCCCTTTCTGGGGCAGAGACCCCAGGCAGCCCCCAGGCCCGTGTCTGCAGGACAGGCCCGGCCCCATCAGGGCCACCAATGGGCAGACAGCCGCAAGGTGGTGGGTTGTGGAGGGCCCGAGGGCCCACTGGTCACCCACAGACCGTCTGCTGCTGCTGCCGCCGCCACCAGAGGCCCAGCTCCAGGAAGAAGCTGCCCGTTAGGCAATCCCTGGTCCAACATCTGGGAGGTCTGCAGCTCCCTGCTCCCCCCAGGACACGCCCCCTCCCTTACACAAGCCAGCTCTCCCGGCAGGCCCCGGGCTGTTCCCAGGCAGCACTCCCCCCCTCCCCCTATGAGACAAGGGGAGGGAGGGGAGGCCCCTCCGCCAGCTCCATCAGCAGACCCAATGCCACGTGGACACATTTGGCGGGCTGCTGGGGCGGGGGGGCGTGAGCCGGGCCCTCCAGAGACTCCCGGCGCATTCTTGGTGAGCGCTGGCACCCGCCGGACACATTCTCATCATAGCCGAGGCCTTAAATGGGTTTTACTGAAAACATCTGGCTTTTATGAAAACATCTGGCTTTTATCAACAACTGGCTTCCGGGGCCTTTTCCTAGGTTCCCATCTGGGGCGGGCCTCCAAAAATTCCAATCTACCTACAGGAAGAGGACAAAGGCTCCTGGAAATCCAGGGCCCAAAGTGGGGGCGGCCGGGGGAGAGGGGGCATGGGAAAGGAGCCCAGCCAGCATCAGCGGGAAGTCTCTGGAACAGCCGGGAGCCCCAAGGCCTGAACCGGAGTCAACTTCCTGGAGGCCAGCTCCTCCTCCTGGCCGCAGACAGTGGCCCCCCAGCTCGGCCTGGTCCCAGCCCCTTCAAGGACGACATGGCAGATATTTTCCTCCAAGAATATTTTACTATATTTTAAAATTTATGACAATCTCAATATACAAAAACTTCACTGTGGCTAAGTTTGCATGAATGTCCAACTTTGTACAGAAGCTGCCTCAGCCCCGGGCCGCCTGCCCCGCTCCCAGGGAGGGGGCCCAGTTGTTCCCTTAGAAACTGAGGCTTGAGAGAGTAGAAAACACGAAGAGGCTTCCTGCTGATGTTGAGGTGGGCAACGGATGGGGAGTGCGCCGAGGAGGGGGCAGGGAAACACCGAGCCGATGGGGGCACCCACGTGTGTAGACCACCACCAACTTTGGCTCCAAATGGGTTGTGGGGGCCCAAGGACTGCCGGCTCTCCCTGCAGCATGGCTGAGGGAGTGCTGGGGGGAGATGAGCTACTCATTTGTGGGTGTCACAGTGTAGAGCAGAGACCCCCAAGGCCGGTGTCTGCCCCGATGGCTCCTGGGCGCTGGGCACCAGCTTTTAAAACGGCTGCACGGGCCCCCGGCGGGCAGCCTAAGGAAATGCCAGCTTGACAAGGAGAGCTGGACTTTGGGTTCTACAAATTTACAAGCCCAAGTAAGACAAAATGTAAAAAAAAATAAAATAAAATAAAAAATCAAACCGAGAACAAAACACACGAGTTCCCAGAGCGCAGCTCTTGTAGATCTCCCCATCCTCTGGGCCCTCCGTGACTGCGTGTCTCCATGGCGGGCGGGCGGGCAGGCGAGGGAGGGGAGGTCCCTAGCCCCTCTGCCCCCGCCACACGCGCAGTGCCACGGTCAGGCCGCGGCTCAGCCAGGGCTTCCTTTGCTCTGCAGCCCAGCATGGAGTTAAAACTTGAGGCTAAAGCCTGGGCCGGCGGCAGAGGCTCCCTGATTGGTGGTGGTCAGATGGAAGCCGGTGTCTTTGAGGTCATCGTCCCCCTGGGAAAAGCCAAGAAGCCGGGTGAGCGAGGCAGCGGACACAGAGGCCGACGGTGGCCCTGGGGGCCCACGAGCCGCCTGGCCTAGTGAATGTGAGTGGGGCAAAGGCTTCTGGGGGGGGCCAGCCTGGCTCTCGGCGCTGACCACTTACCAGCTGGCTGTAGCCAAGTCCTCCTTCCGGGGGGGCGGGGGCTGGTGCCACGCTTAACCCTCTGCTGCTCACTCTTGGCCGGCCACGTGGGGAACATGGAAGGGTCGATGGGAAGGGGCGTTTCTCGGAAGTACTCGTGCTTCAGGCCGTCTTCAGCATTGATCCTCCGGCCAGGATAGTAGGTCAAGAACCTGGAGAGAGAAGATGAAGTCGGGTCTGGACACATGGAGGGTGGAGGTGGTGGTCCAGGGTCAGGGGGGTGGGAACCAACTCTGAGGTCCCTGGAACCTGTAAAATTTAAAGCTCTAAAATGCTGGTGGGAGAAGCGGCTTTTCCTCCCAAGCCCTCCTGAGCCAGCGTCAGTTAGCCAAGTGATCACTGCAGGGCTCTCTGGGTCCTGGTGCCAGTTGGTGCCCAAGGCAGGACCACCAGAAACAAGGGAGATGCCTGGGAACCAGGAGATGGCCACATCCCTGAATGGGTCTCACCACCCCGGGGGAGAAACAGGGCCCGAAGGCCCTGGATGAACAAGCGGAGGAAGCGCCATGAGGCAAACCCCATGTGCAGCTCAGCCCACGGAGCGGCCAGCCAGGGCAGCTGTGCAAAGGGGAGTCTGGCCCGCTGCCAGCTCACTGACCAAGGATGGCAACAGGCCATAGACCGCAGAGGGGCCAACCTGAGGTGGCCTGGGTCCTGACTCCAAGCCTCCACAGATGCTGGCGGTTCCGGCCGTCCCACACCGGCCAGCCTGAGGAGGACAGCAGAATGGTCTGGGTCCCGCCTGGAACCAGGAGCCAGGGGCCACTTACTTGTTCATCAGGTCAAAGCCCTGGTCGGAGAGGAGGGCCCCAAATCTTTTCCGCAAATTATTATAGGGATATTCTGTAAAAGTCATCTTCTTCACTGCTGGGAGGTCACTGTAGCCAGGCCAGATCTTCTCACTGGGCGTTCCCAGGTCCTGCCAAGACAACAATTTCTCCATTAGCTCCTTGTCCCAGGCCGTGATGGCAGAGGGACTATCAGCTGCACAGGTTGGGGGCCTGGGCCCTGGGATGGGTCAAGATGCCCGGCCTGGCTCTGGCCAGCAGGGGTGACCACCTCATCTGCCCACCCAGGCTCTGTGCTTCCCATCAGCCCCTCTGAATCTGGCAGTCTCTTCCACTGTGAAATGGGAGGGGAAAGAGCCCAAGCCCTAATCTCGGAGAAACAGGATCTCACCCCCCAGTCCCTGTCCAGGCAGGAGCATGTGGGAGGGGGCCCCAAATCCTGGGCTCAGGACACCCCTCCTGCCTAGGGAGGATGACCCTGCAGAAGCGGTGAGCATGGACACGCTGCTGGTCATTTCCACTTCCCCCTTTTGCCCCCCAAAGCGGTAAGACTGAGGGAGGATTTAGCGACCTATAAGTGCATTACTTTAAATACTTTGTTGATCTGGTCGATCTCCGACTTCCCTGGGAACAGGGGCTTCTGAGTTAGCAGCTCCCCAAATATACAGCCCACTGACCACATGTCAATTGCAGTAGAATATTCCTGAAAATCCAAGCAGAGAAGTCAACGTGGAGGAGAGCTCACGAGGAAGCATCTGGGCCTTCCCTGACCGCTGCCAGTGAGACCCCCATCCCCGGAGTCCCCCCCCATGTCCAGGAGCAGCACTGTGGGGGCTTCAGCTCAGTGACGTGCCAGAAACCAAAAGGCAGCTACCTTCGCTCCCAGTAGCAGCTCGGGGGCCCGGTACCACAGCGTCACCACCACCGGCGTGTATGCTTTTAATGGGGAGCCGTATTCTCTGGCTAGTCCAAAGTCGCCAACCTGAAAGGCACAAGAGAGAACAGTTGGGGGCTGACCCTCCCCCACATCTCCACCCCCAAGGGGAGATGCAGCTGCCACCAGAGCCAAACTAAGGAACTGCAACAAGCGGCAAAAGGCCTCTAGCGACACTTATGGCCTTGGCCGAGGCTTCAGAGGGGAACATTTCTGGGAAGAAGCTAAGAGGTGGCTGGAATCCCAGCACTTGGGGCATCCCCACAGGGGATGCTGGCTGGGGGTCAGGCCGGCGGCCTCTCCCTCTCTGAAGCTGCCCTGACTAAGCCTGAAGCCCCCAGGCCCCCGGGCCCTCCTACTTTTAAAATGCCCGCGTGACTGAGGAGCAGGTTGGAAGTCTTCAGGTCCCGGTGAAGGATCCAGTTGTCATGAAGATGCTTCACCCCTCGCAGAAGCTGGATCATCAGCGTCTTCACTTCACCTGGAGCACAGAAGCGCAGTCACCAGGTCACGGGTGGGGCCAGGCCTCCCCAAGACCCAAAGACCCTCTCAAGCTTCTTGTCATTCATCAAGAAGCCACAACCCACTGAGGGTCCCCCACCCGAGGACTTGGGGAGCGAGTAAGGGGGGCCGGGGATGGGCTGAGGGGAGGCACCTGGCAAGAAGGGCTGCTTCATGGTCTCCATGAGGCTCTTGAGGTCGTGCTCCACATAATTCATCACAATGTAGATCTTGTCCATGTTGCTGCCTACCACAATCTCCTGTAAAGCAAACCCCGAGGGATTAAGTGAGGAGTAAGGAAGGGAACACATATCTACGTGAACTCCAAGGACCCCAATGACCTCCTAAGCTGACCCCTGGACCTCCCCGGAGGCTGGACAAGACCTGGGGACCCAAGCCCAGCAAATCCAACCCTCTCAGCAGATAGCTGAGGAAGCTGAGAGAGAGAGTGGACGATCTGCCCAGGGTCACAAAACTAGTGACCACCTGAGCCTGGCCACTAACAGCTCCTAAAGGCAGAACTGGGGATCACTCAGAGGACGGACTGAACTGACTTTCACACTGGCCAGGGCAGGGTCAGTGGTGGGCCGGCCGTCACCAGGAACACCCCAGGCAGACTCTCCACTGTGTGACCCACAGTTCTGGTGAGG
>JAJPUD010032050.1:0-12160 GCA_023553655.1 Myrmecobius fasciatus | reverse complement strand
TCATAAAATCACAGTAATCATATGATAATAATCATAAAATCACAGTAATCATATCATAATCATAATGTAATAATCAATTCATAAAATCAACCCTCATTCTATAAGTATCTATAACATAAATATAGTTCTCAAGAGTTATTTTTTCTTGTTACCTTTTTATGTTTCTCTTGTGTTCTGTGTTTGTAGATCAAATTTTTTGTTCAGTTCTGGTCTTTTCAGTAGAAATAGGTGAAATTCTCCTATATCATTGAAAGACCATCTTCTTCCCTGGAAGATAATGCTCATTGTAGCTGGGTAACTTATTCTTGGCTGTAATCCAAGTTCCTTTGGCCTTCGGAATATCTGATTCCAGGCCCTTCGATCCTTCAAAGTAGAAGCTGCTAGGTCCTGTGTGATCCTAATTGTAGCTCCCCGATATTTAAATTGTTTCTTTCTGGCTTCTTGTAATATCTTTTCCTTGGTATGATAGTTCTGGAATTTAGCCACGATATTTCTGGGGGACTTAATTTTTGGGTTTCTTTCAGGAGGTGATCGGTGGATTGTTTCAAGGAGTATTTTGCCTTCTTCTAACACATTTTTCAGTCTTCTATGGAACTGAAGAAGGGATGTCAGAATCATCAAAGCTTATAAGGGATATGTATCTTTCCGTATATCTGCTTTAAAATATTCATGAATAACTTACAGCTACACACAGATTAGGGCTACTCAAATTAAATCAGATTTCTTGGACAGATAGTGAGCTCCCATATGAAAAGTCTTTGAGCACAAAATGGAGGGTCACTTGGAAGGGAATAGAAGAGAGAATATATTTTCAGATATATATATATGCATATATATGTATATGAGATCTCTCAGAATCTTTAAAGTACTATGAATTACATGTTTTAAAATAGACCACAGGCATTAGTATCTTACTTTATGTCTTGAACTGGCTCTTGAAAAATAATTTTAAACCAAACTCTACTTCTCCAGTGAATAATCATGATTCCAGGATTACACTTCAGAGATATTCTTCTGATTTCTTCATCTCATTGGATCTCAGTTTCATCATCTGTATATTTAGGGAGATGAATAAATCCATCACCCCCACTATACATCCATTAAGTTCTTAATATATATCACACATTGTACAAAGTGCCATTTGGGGTTTTCTTGGCAAAAATGCTAAATGGTTTGACATTTATTTCTCCAACTCACTTTACAAATGAGGAAACTGAAGCAACCAGAGTTAAGTGACTTTCTAGGATTACACAGCTACAAAGTGTTTGTTTCTGGACTTGAATTCAGCTCCTCCTGACTACAGACCTGACTCTCTAGCCACTGTGCCACCTAGTTGTCCTATATGTCCACATGGGTTTGTCTATAGTTCACCAGAAAACTTGACTAGATATCTCTAGAACTCATCAATTTCCCTGGAAGAGAGTGGGTTCCTGCCAGGATGAGGTGATGAGATAATGGGACATCAGTGCCATGAGGCTGGTATTCTCTAGTTTCCTTACATAGGGGATACCAAACTAGAATCATATATATTGCCTCCTCCAAAATATTGTTAGTCTAGGGGAAATAATTTTTAGGTTCAAGCTACTTTTCCAAGTCACTACTCATAAACAGAAATGGAAAGGTACATGTAATATCTGAAAACTTAACTACTTTCTCATCAAATATTGGTTACACAAGGACCATAACAGATATTGATTTGTTAATAAATAAATAATAAAGATAGCAAGCAGAAATCAAAGAAATTATTTAGATTAAAATATATTAGACAATGCATAGAAACACTCCTATTGGGAGCAACATACTACTCAACTCTAAAGAAAGTCTCTGTTTTCCCCCAGGGGGAATATTCCCTCTTGTTAAGAGTGCTAGAAAGGGGAACTTGCTTGAAGCATCAGCTTCTTTGCAAGTCACTTTCTTAGCAATGTATTTCTCTCCTTTCAGTGAACTTTCCCTGTGGATGACTAGAAACATTTGCAACCTATCTTAAAGCATATAGCAAGAAGAAAATTTCACCCAAGTTCTCACCAACTCCACCCCTTGTGAAGCATGGGGTACTGAGAGCAGTGAGGAGACAAAGTAATTAAAGTGTTAAACTTAGAATTGCAAGGGACGCAACTGTATGATCACAGAACAATTTCTGTGAGAGTTACCTCTCTCAGTTTCAGTTTTCTTGTTTATAAAATGAAGAAAATTATAACATCTATCTCTTAGGAGTATTATGAAGATCAAGTTTGTTAATATGTAAAATGTTTTGCAAACTTTAAAGTGTTGTATAAATGTTAGCTAGCTGTTATTATTGCTTTCTTATCACTGAGGAAAGTATTGCACCATTATATTCATGATTCACTTGTATCTGATACCTAATAAATAGTACCTAATATGTGATTATGAGTGCTAGACCTTTCATTTCAAAGATTTTTGTTCAACTATATTTCCCTTTCACATACACACATTTTAACAAGCCAAAGAGAACACCCCAAATTCATTTGACTTTGAATAAGTGCTATATATGTATGTATTATTTAGAGCTTATTTTTGCTATCTGGGAAAGAAAAAGAAAACACCAGCAGCTGTGCCCCTTTACATTGCTGTTGCAGTAATGACAACTTAATTTACAGGGAAAGTTGCTAGCTGATTGCTGATACCCATAAAGGTTTACAGAGATTGCCTTTTCATAAAGAGACATATAAAATTCCCTGAAGGACATATCTATCATTCCATCTTGTCAGATTAATGAAATGATCATTATCCTCATGGCATTGTCTTTACCATCAAGATTGGAACACAGTTCTTATCATTGGCTAAATATTATTTACATTTGTATCTACAAAATACATGTTTTCCTGTACATGAAAATTGACACAGCCTTGCTTTCTAACCCAATCTTACTATGCAACAACACTAGGAAGATAAATTTACAAAATCTGTCTCTTCTTCAATATGAGTGAAACAAGTCTATATTTGACCATAGTGTCAGCTCATGCTGGTTATTAGCAAGAGTCAGTTTGTGAAATTTTCAATGTATTTACATTTCAACACTATAAATCAAAATTTGATTCATCGTTTTGTAGAATACGTGGTCTTTAAGAAGTGACAGGGAAAATGTTTAAAATAAAGATTAATTTGTGTGTTATATGTATATTTTTTGGAAGAGTCAGCTGTTACACATTTATAAGCACATTGCTACCCTACAGCCCCAAAAGAAAACTTGATATAGGGTAGAACTTAGACTTTCCTTGCTTTCTCCATTTGTCATTTTGACAACTCCATAAAGTTTTTTTCCCCCCTGAGGCAGTTGGGATTAAGTGACTTGCCCAGGTTCACACAGTACTGTCTGAGATCAAATTTGAACTCAGGTCCTCCTGACTTTCCATAAAGTCTTTTTTTTTTTGGTCTTTTTTTTTAAAGCTTTGTATTTGCAAAACATATGTATGGGTAATTCTTCAGCACTGACCCTTACAAAGCTTTCCATTTTCCCCCCTAGTCACCACCCCTCCCCTAGATGGCAGGATATCCACTACATGTTAATTATGTTAAAATACTTGACAAATCGAATATATGTATACATATTTCCACACATGTTGCTGTGCAAGAAAAATCATGTCTACAAGGAAAAAAAAATCTGAGAAAGGAAACACAATGCAAGCAAACATCAATAGAGAGCATGAAAATGTTATGTTGTAGTCCACATTTCATATCCCTCTCTCTGGGTGTATATGGCCTTCTTCACTGAACAATTGGAACGGGTTTGAAGTATTTCATTGTTGAAGAAAGCCATGTCCATCAGAATTGATCATCATGTAATATTGTTGTTGCTGTGTATCCATGATCTCCTGATTCTGCTGATTTCACTTAACATCAGTTCATGCAAGTCTCTCCAGGCCTATCTGAAATCATCCTGCTGGACGTTTCTTATAAAACAACTATATTCCATAACATTCATATACCATAATTTATTCAGCCATTCTCCAATTGATGGGCATCTACTCAATTTCCAGTTTCTAGCCACTACAAAAAGGGCTGCCACAAACATTCTTGCACATGTGGGGCCCTTTTTTTCCTTTAAGATCTCTTTGAGATATAAGCCCAATAGAAACACTGCTGGGTCAAAGGGTATGCATAGTTTGATAACTTTTTGGGCATAGTTCCAAATTGCTCTCCAAAATGGTTGGATCCATTCACAGTTCCACCAACAATGTATCAGTGTCCCAGTTTTCCCACATCCCCACCAACATTTGTCATTATCTTTTCCTGCCATTTTAGCCAATCTTACAGGTGTGTAGTGGTACCTCAGAGTTATCTTAATTTGCATTTCTCTGATCAATAGTAATTTGGAGCACTTTTTCATATGACTGGAAATGGTTTTAATTTCATCATGTGAAAATTGTTCATATCCTTTGACCATTTATTGATTGGAGAGTGACTTGAATTCTTATAAATATGAGACAATTCTCTATATATTTTTAGAAATGAGGCCTTTATCAGGACCATTAAATGTAAAGATGATTTCCCAATTTATTGCTTCCCTCCTAATCTTGTCTGCATCAGTTCTGTTTGTACAAAAACTTTTTAACTTAATATAATCAAAATTATCTATATGTCATTAAATTAAGAGTTCCTGTTCTTCTTTGGACATGAACTTATACCATCTCTACAGATCTGAGAGGTAAACTATCCTACATTCCTCTAATTGGCTTATAATATCACTCATTATGTCTAAATCATGAACCCATTTAGATCTTATCTTGGTATATGGTCATAAAGTCTTTATATACTAAATACTCACTGTGTATTTCAAAATCCTTGAGAAGTATATGCCAGAACCCTTTATGTTTTGCCTTAGGTTCTAATCTAGAACTCCCATTTGAAGAAGTATAAATATTAACATACTCACTTAGAACCTGACTCTGCTCTGGACTCATAAGACTTATCCACTTTGGCACAAGTACCTCACAGCACTTTTCATCTTTTTTTCTGAGTGGTGTTAACCCTTTAGAATGTAAATGCCTTGAAAGTAAAGAGTTTGTTTTTTGTTTGTTTGTTTGTTTTGCTTTTATTTATATTCCCAATGATGCTTATTAAAATGTGTGAAAATGTTGCTGTGCAATTATGTTGGATTCTTTCTGACACTATTTTTGGATTTTTCTTGGCAAAAATATTGATGTGGTTTGCCATTTTCCTCACCAGCTCATTTTATATCAGTACCTTGAGGCAAACAGTATAAATTGACTTGCCCAGAGTCACATGTCTAGTAAGAATTTGAAGCTAGATTTGAATTCAATGAAGATTACCCTTCTTGATTCCAAGCCCATCTACCTAGCTGCTAGGCTTGGAACATAGTAAATACTTTATCTACCTACCTACTTCTTCCAATACTCTTTAGTATTGTTTCCTCAAAGCAACTTTCAGTTCCCTCTACATTTTCACCTTGTCTTGGAAGTTTTTCTGAATCTTCAGCACCTGTCTGATGACCTCTACAACAGAAGAAAGTCATCCTGATATATGTAGTAGTGAACAAAAGGGAAAAGTAAGCCCTTTAAATATATAAAATCTTATTGCTCTTTACAATTTTCTTCAATTATAAAATGGAGACAATAATATCACTAAAGCTAGTGATATTATTATCACCATTTTACAATTGAAGAAAATGAAGTAAATATAGATTAAGTGACTGGTCCAGAATTATCCAGCTAGGGTAAGAGTATATAAATCAAACTTTTACTGATAATAAATCATAAAGAAATGCATTTTAAAACAATTATTTGGTATACATATAATTCACTAATTATTAAAGATGAAAGACAATTTGCATAATGAGATGCTTGTTTATTTTTACTTAAAGAATTTAATCTTGGCTGAGTAATTAGTGGTATATGTGAACTCACATTTTAATTTTTTTTAAATTACTGAATTTAACAAACATAAGAAAGAGAGAGAGAGAAAGAGAGAGAGAGAGAGAGAGAGAGAGAGAGAGAGAGTGAGTGAATTTCCCTATACAAAGTAGGATAGGAGAAAAAAAGGATTTTATGTAAAAACACACACTTCTCTTATGTACAGATTACTTGTTTAAAAAAAATTCAACATTTTGCTTTTAAAACTGTCTGCTGGTCTGTGCTTCTTTCTGAACTTTTATTTTTATTCTTGTATGCATTTTTTTAAAAGATGTCATTTATTTCTTAAAAAAAAATAAAAATAAAACATCTTGTATTAGTTTTCATTTAATCCCTCCCTAAAACATAAAAAGAAGAGAAGAGAACAAGTATTTATTGAGTGCTGACTATGTACCAGGCAGTATGCAAGGCATTTTTTTAAATTAATTTTTGTTCTCTCACAACAAATGAGATTGGTAGATACTAATATTATCCCATTTTCCCATTAAGGCACACAGAGGTTTAAAGACTTGCCCAGAGTAACAGAACTAATGATTTAGGACAGATATGAATTCAGATATTCCTGAATCCCAGTACAGCACTTTATCCAACTTGCCACCTAGCTGCCTTGGAAAGTTAAATACACTCATTATAACAGATTAACAGTCATTCAAAATAAATTCATATTTTGACTACTTTCAATTTTTCCAATCTTTCTATTGGATTCCCATTTAAGCATTCATTTAGAAAATTATTTTCTGGAAGAAGGTGGTGAACTGGGGGGGGGGGAGGGCGGAGCCAAGATGGTGAACTGCAGACAGTGTTCTCTGTGAGCTCCTGAGACCTTCCCTCAGACACAGACAAATTGAGCCTCCTAACTGGTTTTGGAGTGAGGGCGTCACCAAACACTTGTACTACAACGCACTTCTATCAAATATCTACTTTGAAAGAACTTCTGAGGTCAGTTTTAGACGGGGAGGGGATCGAGCAGCTCCCAGCGCTCAGACGCCAGTGCGCAGCTGGGGTGCAAGTCCGGGGCTGGGAAGGACCAGAACATTTTAGGCTGGCAGGAAGTCCCTGGGAGATGCTTGGGCCACTTTGCTCTGCTTGCGGGCAGGTGCTTTGGCAGGTCTACCTTTGATAAAGAGTGGATTGAGAGCAGCTGAAAGTGTGGTCCTAGTGCGGATCTTGCTAGATCAGCTCCAGACAGGAAGTCAACTTGGCAAACTGCCCCAGGGCAAATTGAAATTTCTGCTGCAGATTTCCCTGCTGGTGACTGATACGTCAGCTGAAAATCATGAGAAAGAAGAAGAGAGCTCTCACCATAGACAGCTTTTACAGAGAGAAAGTAGAGAAGTCCCCAGATCCTGAGATTCTGAAAACAATCCCAGATGAAGCCACAAAGGCGGACTTAAGCTGGTCTCCCTTCCAGAAGGCTTACCTGGAACACTGCATAAAGAATCTCAAAAGAGAGCAAGAAGAAGACTGGGGAAATAAATTAAGAGCAGTGCAAGAAGGAAATATCGCCCTGCAACAGAGATGTAAAAAACTGGAAAATAAGTCTGGTGAATTGGAAAAAGTCGCCAACTCACTGGAAAATAAAAATAGCGAATTGGAAAAAGACAACAATTCACTGAAAAACAAAATTGGTGAATTGGAAAAAGTCACCAACTCACTAGAAAATAAAAATAGTGAATTGGAAAAAGATAACAATTCACTGAAAAACAAAATTAGTGAATTGGAACAAGACAACAATTCACTGAAAAATAAAATTGGCAAAATGGAAAAAGAATACAATGAACCAAAAAATTCAATTGGCCAGTTACAAAAGGAGCTAAAAAAGATAACTGAAGGAAATAATACCTTAAAAATTAAAATTGAACAAATTGAAATGAATGACTCAATAAGACTTCAAGAATCAGTCAAACAAAAACCAAAAAATGAAAAAATAGAAGAAAATATGAAATATCTCCTAGGAAAAACAACTGACTTGGAAAACAGATCGAGGAGAGACAATCTAAGCATTATTGGACTTCCTGAAAGCCACAATGAAAAAAAGAACCTTGATGCTATCTTCCAGGAAATCATGAAAGAGAATTTCCCTGATGTTTTAGAATCAGAAGGCAAAGTTGACATTGAAAGAATTCACAGATCACCTCCTGAAAGAGACCCCAAAAGTAAAACCCCAAGGAATATCGTGGCCAAATTTCAGGACTATTGCACCAAGGAAAAAATATTACAAGCTGCTAGAAAAAAACAGTTCAAATGCCGAGGAACTGTCATTAGAATTACACAGGTTTTCTCAGTTTGCACATTGAAGGATCGAAGGCCCTAGAATCAGATATTCCAAAAGGCAAAAGAACTTGGATTACAGCCAAGAATAAGCTATCCAGCTAGAATGAGCATCATCTCTCAGGGAAGAAGATGGTCATTCAATGATACAGGAGAATTTCATCTATTTCTGACAAAAAGACCAGATCTGAACAAAAAATTTGACCTCCAAACACAGAACTCTAGAGAAGCGTAAAAAGGTAAAAAGGAAGGAACTCTCAAGATCTATATCTCTACTAGGGGTATCCTTAAAGAATGGGGGTATAATTTGATTTTACTTTGATAATAATTGAAAAGAAATTAGAGGTGGAAGATATATCATACTGTAAAAAAAAAAAAGGCGGGGAGGGAAAAGGAGGTAAAATAAAGTAAAACAAAAAGGAGGTAAAATAAGTCAGTCTCATGAAGAGACATAGAAAATCTAATATAATTGAGGGAAGGAAGAGAGGGCGATGAGCATTGTGTAAATCTTACTCTCATTAGATTGGGCTCTAAAAGAGTATCTCAGACACATTTGATTTCAGGGAAAAACTTGGCCCTCTGTATAGGGAAGTGGGAGGGAAAGGAGGAAAAGAAAGGGATAAATTAATAGAAGGATAAGGGGAAAGGTATAAAAAAGAGGAAGGGTTTTAAAGGGGGGAGTACTGTTAGAGGGAGGTGGTCATCAAAAACAAAATACTGGGGAGGGGGGAAGGGAGTAAGGGGAAAAGGAAGAGAAAAATATAACTTTGGGTAAATAAGATGGCAGGAAATACAGATATAGTCATTTTAACTGTGAATGTGAATGGGATGAACACTCCCATAAAACGGAAATGGATAGTGGACTGGATTAAAAGCCAGAATCCTACAATATGTTGTTTACAAGAAACAAATCTAAAACACAGAGATACATACAGAGTGAAGGTAAAGGGCTGGAGCAGAATCATTTATTCTTCAAGTGAACAAAAAAAAGCAGGGATAGCAATCCTTATCTCAGATCAAGTAAAACCAAAAATAGATCTAATTAAAAGAGATAAGTAAGGAAACTATATTTTATTAAAGGGTACCATAGACAATGAAGCAGTATCAATAATAAACATATATGCACCAAGTGGTATAGCATCCAAATTCCTAGAAGAGGAACTAAAAGAGATGCAAGGAGAAATAGAAAGTACAACTATGCTAGTGGGGGATCTCAACCTTGCTCTCTCAGAATTAGGTAAATCAAACCACAAAATAAATAAGAAAGAAGTTAGGGAGATAAACAAAATGTTAGAAAAGTTAGGTATGACAAATCTCTAGAGGAAATTGAATGGCGATAGAAGGGAGTATACCTTTTTCTCAGGGGTTCATGGAACTTATTCAAAAATTGATCATGTGTTAGGGCAAAAAAACCTCAAAATCAAATGCAGAAAAGCAGAAATAGTAAATGTATCCTTTTCAGATCATGATGCCATAAAACTCACATGTAATATAAGGCCAGGATAAAATAGACCAAAAGTTAATTGGAAATTAAATAATCTAATCCTGAAGAATGAATGGGTGAGAGAGAAAATTATACACACAATCAATAATTTCATCCAGGAGAATGACAATAATGAGACAACATGCCAAAATTTGTGGGATACGGCCAAAGCCGTTATAAAGGGTAACTTTATATCTCTACATGCTTACTTGCATAAAACAGAGAAAGAGAAGATCAATGAATTAGGGTTACAATTAAAAAAACTAGAAAAAGAGCAAATTAAAAACCCTCAATTAAATACCAAATTGGAAATTCTGAAAATAAAAGGGGAGATTAATAAAATTGAAAATAAGAAAACTATTGAATTAATAAATAAAACTAAGAATTGGTTTTATGAAAAAAACAACAAAATAGATAAGCCTTTATTTAATTTGATCAGAAAAAGGAAAGAGGAAAATCAAATTGTTAGTCTCAAAAATGATAAGGGAGAACTTTCCTCCAATGAAGGGGAAATTAGAGTAATAATTAGGAGTTACTTTGCCCAACTTTAAGCCACTAAGTTTGATAATCTAAATGAAATGGAGGAATAGCTATAAAAATGTAGATTGCCCAGGTTAACAGAAGAAGAAATAAATTATTTAAATAGCCCCATTTTAGAAAAAGAAATAGAACAAGCTATTAATCAACTCCCTAAGAAAAAATCTCCAGGGCAAGATGGTTTTACATGTGAATTCTACCAAACATTCAAAGAACAATTAATTCCAATACTATACAAACTATTTGAAAAAATAGGGACAGAAGTTATACTGCCAAATTCCTTCTATGAGACCGATATGGTGCTGATAGCTAAACCAGGTAAGGTGAAAACAGAGAAAGAAAACTATAGACCCATTTCCCTAATGAATATTGATGAAAAAGTTTTAAATAAGATTTTAGCAACAAGCTTACAGAAAGTTATCTCTAGGATAATACATCTTGACTAAGAAGGATTTATACCAGGAATGCAAGGCTGGTTCAATATCAGGAAAACTATCAGCATAATCAATTATATTAATAACCAAACTAACAAAAACCATATGATTATCTCCTCAGATGCAGAAAAAGCATTTGATAAAATCCAACACCCATTCCTATTAAAAACACTAGACAGTATAGGAATAAGTGGGCTTTTCCTTAAAATGATCAGTAGCATTTATTTAAAACCATCAGCAAGCATCATATGTAATGGAGACAAACTAGACCCATTCCCAATAAGATCAGGAGTGAAACAAGGCTGCCCACTGTCACCATTACTATTGAATATTGTATTGGAAATGTTAGCTTTGGCAATAAGAGAAGAAAAAGAGATAAAAGGAATTAGAGTAGGTAATGAAGAAACCAAATTATCACTCTTTGCAGATGACATGATGGTATACTTAGAGAACCCTAGAGACTCAACTAAAAAACTACTAGAAACAATTCACAACTTTAGAAAAGTGGCAGGATTCAAAATTAATTAATCCACATAAATCATCAGCATTTTTATATATTACCAACAAAGTTCAGCAGCAAGAGATACAAAAAGAAATTCCATTCAGAATAACAGATGATAGCATAAAATATTTGGGAATCTATCTGACAAGGAAAAGTCAGAAACTATACGAACTAAACTACAAAACACTTTCCATACAAAGAAAATCAGACCTAGTCAATTGGAAAAAACATTAAGTGCTCATGGGTAGGCCGAGCGAATATACTAAAAATGAGAATACTACCCAAACTAATTTACTTATTTAGTGCCTTACCTATCAAAATCCCAAGAAATCATTTTACAGATCAAGAAAAAATAGTAGCAAAGTTCATTTGGAAGAACAAAAGGTCAAGAATTACAAGGGAATTAATGAAAAAAAAGACAGATGAAGATGGCCTTGCTGTACCAGATCTAAAATTATATTATAAAGCAGCGGTCATCAAAACCATTTGGTACTGGCTGAGAAATAGAGCAGTCAATCAGTGCCATAGGATAGGATATCAGGACAAACTAGGTAATAACGTTAGCAATTTAGTGTTTGATAAACCCAAAGACCCCAGCTTTTGGGATAAGTACTCATTATTCAACAAAAACTGCTGGGAAAATTGGAAAGTAGTGTGGAAGAAATTAAGGCTGAACCCACACCTAACACAGCACACCAAGATAAGATCTAAATGGGTTCATGATCTAGATATAAAGAGTGATATTATAACCAAATTAGAGGAACATAGAATAGTTTATCTCTCAGACCTGTGGAGATGGAATAAATTTATGTCCAAAGAAGATCTGGAACTCTTAATTGAACAACAAATAGATAATTTTGATTATATTAAGTTAAAAAGTTTCTGTACAAACAAAACTAATGCAGACAAGATTAGGAGGGAAGCATCAAATTGGGAAATCATCTTTACATTTAAGGGTTCTGATAAAGGCATCATTTTTTTATATAAAGCTTTTTATTTACAAAACATATGAGTGACCTTTCAACATTGACCTTTGCAAAAA
>JAJPUD010032049.1:0-10804 GCA_023553655.1 Myrmecobius fasciatus | reverse complement strand
ACATTGAAGGATCGAAGGGCCTGGAACCAGTTATTCCGAAAGGCAAAGAAACTTGGATTACAACCAAGAATAACCTATCCAGCTAGAATGAGCATTATCCTCCAGGGAAGAAGATGGCCATTTAATGATATAGGTCAATTTCACCTATTTCTAATGAAAAGACCAGATATGAACAAAAAAAAGTTGACCTACAAACACAGAACTCAAGAGAAGCATAAAAAGGTAAAAAGGAAAGGACTCTTGAAAACTTTATTTCTACTATGGGGATACTTAAAGATTGGGGGTATAATTTGATATTACTTTGATAATAAGAAAAAGAAAACTAGAGTGGAAAAGGCTATCATACTGGGGGAAGGAGGGAAAAGGTGGTAAAATAAGGTTTTAAAAAGGAGGTAAAAATAAGGTAAAATCTCATGAAGAGGCAAAGAAAACCTATTATAATTGAGGGAAAGAAGAGAGGTAGATGAGCATTGTATAAATCTTACTCTCATCAGATTGGCCTCTAAAAGTGTATATATCATACACATTTGGCTTCACAGAGAAACTTGTCCTTCCTTATAGGGAAGTGGGAGGGAAAGGGGAAAAGAAAGGGATAGACTAGTAGAAGGGAAATTAGAAGAATCAGGGGAAAGGAGTAAAAAAGGGGGAGGGGCTCTAAAGGGGAGAGGATTGTTTGCGGGAGGGGGTCATCAAAAGCAAAATACTGAGGAGGGGGAAGGGAGAAAGGGGAAAGGAAAGGGAAAAACATAACTTGGGTAAATAAGATGGCAGGAAATACAGAATTAGTTATTCTAACTGTGAATGTGAATAGGATGAACTCTCCCACAAAGCGGAAGTGGATAGCAGACTGGATTAAAAATCAGAATCCAACAATATGTTGTCTACAAGAAACACATCTAAAGCATAGTGACACATACAGTGTGAAGGTAAAAGTCTGGAGCAGAATCTATTATGCTTCAGGTGAACAACAACAACAAAAAAAAGCAGGGGTAGCAATCCTGATATCAGATCAAGTAAAAGCAAAGATAGATCTAATCAAAAGAGATGAGGAAGGAAATTATATTTTATTAAGGGTACCATAAATAATGTAGCAATAGCAATACTAAATATATATGCACCAAGTGGTATAGCATCCAAATTCCTAGGGGAGAAATTAAGAGAGATGCAAGAAGAAATAGACAGCCAAACTATACTAGTGGGGGATCTCAACCTTGCTTTCTTAGAATTAGATAAATCAAACCACAAAATAAATAAGAAAGAAACTAGGGTGGTAAACCAATTGTTAGAAAAGTTAGTTATGATAGATCTTTGGAGAAAATTGAATGGAGACAGTAGGGAGTTTACTTTTTTCTCAGTGGTTCATGGAACTTATACAAAAATTGACCATATATTAGGGCATAAAACCCTCAAAATCAAAGGCAGAAATAGTAAATGCATCTTTTTCAGATCATGATGCAATTAAAATCACATGCAATATAAGGCCAGGAGAAAATAGGCCAAAAGTTAATTGGAAATTAAATAATCTAATCCTGAAGAATGAATGGGTGAAAGAGCAAATCATAGACACAATCAATATTGTGACAATATTGTCACAGGAGAATGACAATAAGGAGACAACATACCAAAATTTGTGGGATATCGCCAAAGCAGTTATAAGGGGCAATTTTATATCTCTAGATGCTTACTTGCATAAAATAGAGAAAGAAAAGATCAACAAATTGGGCTTATTATTAAAAAAACTAGAAAAAGAAAAAATTAAAAACCCTCAATTAAATACCAAATTGGAAATTCTAAAAATAAAAGGGGAGATTAATAAAATTGAAAATAAGAAAACTATTGAATTAATAAATAAAACTAAGAGTTGGTTTTACGAAAAAAACCCAACAAAATAGATAAGCTTTTAGTTAATTTGATAAGAAAAAGGAAAGAGGAAAATCAAATTGTTAGTCTCAAGAATAAGGGAGAACTTTCCTCCAATTAAGAGGAAATTAGAATAATAATTAGGAGTTACTTTGCCCAACTTTATGCCAGGAAGTTTGATAATCTAAATGAAATGGAGGAATATCTACAAAAATGTAGATTGCCCAGGTTAACAGAAGAGGAAGTAAATTATTTAAATAGCCCCATATTAGAAAAAGAAACAGAACAAGCAATTAACCAATTCCCTAAGAAAAAATCTCCAGGACCAAATGGATTTACATGTGAATTCTACCAAACATTCAAGGAACAATTAATTCCAATACTATACAAACTATTTGAAAAATAGGGACAGAAAGTATACTACCAAATTCCTTCTATGATACCGATATGGTGCTGATAGCTAAACCAGGTAGGGTGAAAACAGAGAAAGAAAACTATAGACCAATTTCCCTAATGAATATTGATGCAAAAATCTTAAATAATATATTAGCAAAAAAAAGCAAAAAAAAAAAAATAAAAAAATAATATATTAGCAATGAGATTACAGAAAGTCATGCCCAGGTTAGTACACTATGACCAAGTAGGATTTATACTAGGGATTCAGGGCTGGTTCAATATTAGGAAAACTATCAGCATAATCAATTATATTAATAGCCAAACTAACAAAAACCATATGATTATTTCAATAGATGCAGGAAAAGCATTTGATAAAATCCAACATCCATTCCTATTAAAAACACTAGAGAGTATAGGAATAAATGGGCTTTTCCTTAAAATGATTAGTAGCATCTATTTAAAACCATCAGCATATATCATGTGTAATGCAGACAAATTAGAACCATTCCCAATAAGATCAGGAGTGAAACAAGGCTGCCCACTGTCACCATTACTATTTAATATTGTATTAGAAATGTTAGCTTTGGCAATAAGAGAAGAAAAAGAGATAAAAGGAATCAGAGTAGGTAATGAAGAAACCAAATTATCACTCTTTGCAGATGACATGATGGTATACTTAGAGAACCCTAGAGACTCAACTAAAAAACTACTAGAAACAATTCACAACTTTAGCAACGTTGCAGGATTCACAATAAATCTACATAAATTATCAGCATTTTTATATATTACCAACAAAGTTCAGCAGCAAGAGGTACAAAAAGAAATTCCATTCCAAATAACGGATGATAGGATAAAATATTTGGGAATCTATCTGCCAAGGAAAAGTCAGGAACCATATGAACTAAACTACAAAACACTTTCCACACAAATAAAATCAGACCTAGTCAGTTGGAAAAACATTAAATGCTCATGGGTAGGTCGAGCGAATATAATAAAAATGACAATACTAGCCAAACTAAGTTACTTATTTAGTGCCATACCAATCAAATTCCCAAGAAATTATTTTACAGATCTAGAAAAAATAGTAGCAAAATTCATTTGGAAGGACAAAAGGTCAAGAATTTCAAGGGAATTAATGAAAAAAAAAAGGCAGATGACGGTGGCCTTGCTGTACCATATCTAAAACTATATTATAGAGTAGCGGTCATCAAAACCATTTGGTACTGGCTCAGAAATGGAGTGGTCGATCAGTGGCATAGGATAGGATATCAGGACAATCTAGGCAATAATTTTAGCAATTTAGAGTTTGATAAACCCAAAGACCCCAGCTTTTGGAATAAGTACTCAGAAATTAGGGCTTGACCCACACCTAACACCACATACCAAGATAAGATCTGAATGGGTTCATGATCTAGATATAAAGAGTGGTATTGTAAGCAAATTAGAGGAAAATAGAATAGTTTACCTCTGAGACCTGTGGAGATGGAATAAATTTATGTCCAAAGATCTGGAACTCTTAATTGAACACCAGATAGATAATTTTGATTATATTAAGCTAAAAAGTTTCTGTACAAACAAAACTAATGCAGACAAGATTAGGAGAGAAGCATCAAATTGGGAAATCATCTTTACATTTAATGGTTCTGATAAAGGCCTCATTTCTAAAATATATAGAGAATTGTCTCATATTTACAAGAATTCAATCCACTCTTCAATAGATAAATGGTCAAAGGATATGAACAGACAATTTTCAGATGATGAAATTAAAACCATTTCTAGTCATATGAAAAGGTGCTCCAAATCACTATTGATCAGAGAAATGCAAATTAAGACAACTCTGAGGTACCACTACACACCTGTGAGATTGGCTAAGAGGACAGGAAAAGATAATGACAAATGTTGGAGGGGATGTGGGAAATCTGGGATATTGATGCATTGTTGGTGGAGCTGTGAATGGATCCAACCATTTTGGAGAGCAATTTGGAGCTTTGCTCAAAAAGGTATCAAACTGTGCATACCCTTTGACCTAGCAGTGTTTCTATTGGGCTTATATCCCAAAGAAATCTTAAAGGAAGGAAAGGGCCCCACATGTGCAAGAATGTTTGTGGCAGCCCTTTTTGTAGTGGCTAGAAACTGGAAACCGAATAGATGCCCATCAATTGGAGAATGGCTGAATAAATTATGGTATATGAATGTCATGAAATATTATTGTTTGTTAAGAAACAGCCAGCAGGATGATTTCAGAGAGGCCTGGAGAGACTTGCATGAACTGATGTTGAGTGAAATCAGCAGAACCAGGAGAACATTATACACAGCAACAACATTATATGATGATCAATTCTGATGGACATGACTCTCTTCAACAATGAAATGTCTCAAACCAGTTCCAGTTGTTCAATGAAGAAAGCCATATATACCCAGAGAGAGGGATATGAAATGTGGACCACAACATAACATTTTCATGGTCTCTATCAATGTTTGCTTGCATTGGGTTTCCTTTCTCAGATATTTTTTGTTCATGTAGATACGATTGTTCTTGCACTGCAAGATGTGTGGAAATATGTATACATATATTCGACTTGTCAAGTATTTTAATATAATTAACATGTTGTGGACTTCCTGCCATCTAGAGGAGGGGAGTGGACTAGGGAGAAAATTTGTAACAGAAAGCTTTGTAAGGATCAATGTTTAGAAACTACCCATACATATGTTATACAAATAAAAAGCTTTTATGAAATTAAATTTAAAAAAAAGAAGTGACCAACAAGATGATTTCAGAGAGGCCTGGAGAGAGTTGCATGAACTGATCCTGAGTGAAATCAGCAGAACTAGGAGATCATTGTACACAGCAACAATAAGACTATATGATGAGCAATTCTGAAGGACATGGTTCTCTTCAATAATGAGATGTTTCAAACCAGTTCCAGTTGTTCAGTGATGAAGAAAGTCATATACATCCAGGGAGAGACCTGTGGGATCTAAGTCTGAACCACAATATAGCATTTTCACACTCTCTATTGATGTTTGCTTACATTATGTTTTCCTTCTCAGGTTTTTTTTTCCTTCCCTGTACAGCAAGATAACTGTATAAATATATATAAACATATTTGATCTGTCAAATATTTTAACAAAATTAACATGAATTAGACTTCCTGCCATCTAGGGGAGGACGTGGGGAGTAGGAGGGAAAAATTTGTAACAGAAAGCTTTGCAAGGGTCAATGTTGAAAAATTAACTATGCATATTTTTTTGCAAATAAGTTTTTTTAAAAATGAATGCTGATCTTTGCATATATTTTGAAAATAAAAATCTATTATTAAAAAAAAGAAACCATGTAAATGTGAACATAGATGAACCCAGCCCTTGCTGAGCTTAATCTAACCATTAAACATATAGTTAGCCAACAGTCAGCATTGTGAAGAAATTAGAGTTACTGCCATATTCAGAGTGATGGAAGGGACAGTGGCTGTTTAAAATAGAAGTTAAAATACTTGGGGGTAGTGGGAATAAGGGTGACTACATCACAACCCTTCAAATAATTGCAAACAGTAAAGAAATAATAAGATATTTTATTTGATTCCATAGGGCTGAACTAGAAATAATAAAAAAGAGGCAAATTTAGGCTTAATGATGGGAAAAAGAAAATTTACTAAAAAAGGAGACCTATTTCAAAGTACAAGGAAAAACCTTCCTATAATGAGATCTCTCTGAAAGTCTTCAAGGAAAATTATACAACAATTTCTTAGGGATGCTGTAGAATAGAATTTCCCTGTATATAAAGAAGAAAATAAAGGTTTGTGAGGGTATTTTCATTTTTCCATTTTCGTAGTTGATCATTGCAGATTGTCACTGTTATTATGTACAATATATTGTTGGTTCTGCTTGTTTTGCTCAGCATCAGTTCTTGTAAATCTTTCTAGAACTTTTAAAAATCAACTTATCATTTTTATAGAACAATAATATTTTATTACTTTCATATATTATAATTTATTCAGCTATTCCCAAATTGATGGGCATCTATTCACTTTCCAATTCTTTGCCACCACAAAAAGAACTGCTACAAACATTTTTGCACATGTGGATCCTTTTCCTTCCTTTATGATTTCCTTAGGATACAGACTCAATAGTGGCTTTGCTGGGTCAAAGGGTATACAAAGTTTTATAGATTTTTGGATAGAGTTCCAAATTGGTTTGATCATTTCACAACTCCATCAACAATGCATTTTACTACCCCCTGTTCAACATTTATTCTTATCTTTTGTTGTCATCTTAGGCAATCTGAGAAGTGTGAGGTAGTGCCTCAGAATTGTTTTAATTTGCATTTCTCTACTCAATTTAGAGTTTTTTTCATGCACTTATAGATGGCTTTTATTTCATCATCTTTGATCATTTATCAGTTGGGAAAAAACTTATATTGTTATAAATTTGAAAAAGTTCTTTATTTTACAAATGAGATCTTTATCAGAAACACTGACTGTAAAGAATTTCCGCCAGCTTTGTATTTCCCCCAGCTTTGTATTTCCCTTTTAATCTTGTTTCTGTTTGTTTTGTTTGTGCAGGATTTTTTTTTAATTTATTGTAACTAAAGTTGTCCATTTTTCCTTTCATAATATTCTCTAGTTCTTCTTTGATCATAAATTCCTCCATTCTCTAAAGATCTGCTAGGTAAACTATCTTAGCTTTCATAATACACTTATGGTATCACCCTTTACTCCCAAATTATGGACCCATTTTCACCTTATTTTGGTATGGGGTGTGACATACAGGTCTATGCAGAGTTTCTGGCATACTGTTTTCCAGTTTTCCCAGCAATTTTTGTTAAAGAGTGAGTTATTACCCTAGAAGCTGGAGTTTTAGGGTTTGTCAAATATAAGATTATTATAGTCATTGATTTTTATGTCATATATCTAATTTATTCCAAGTGATTCACCACTCTGTTTCTTAGCCAGTATCAAATGGTTTCAATGACTGCTGCTTTATAATATAGTTTTAAGTCTGGTACTGCTAGACCATCATCCTTTATTTTTTTTCTATTAATTCCCTTGATATTCTTGACTTTTCCTTCCAGATGAATTTTGTTATTATTTTTTCTAGCCATAAAAATTTTTTTTTTGGCAATTTAATTGGTATGGCACTGAATAAGTAGACCAATTTAGGTAGAATTGTCATTTTTGTTATTTTGACTCAGCCTACCCATGAGCAATTGATATGTTTTTTTAAGTGTTTAGATCAGATAGTGTGAGAAATGTTTTATAATTGTGTTCATATAGTTTCTGAGTTTGTCTTGACAGGTAGACACCCAAATATTTTATTTTATCTATAGTTATTTTAAATAGAATTTCTCTTTCTATCTCTTGTGCCTGGGCTTTGTCAGTAATTTATAAAAATGCTTATGGGATTTATTTTATATCCCACAATTTTACTAAACCTGTTAATTGTTTCAAATAGAATTTTGGATGATTCTCTAGAATTTTCTAAGTATATCATAATATCATCTGCAAAGGGTGATAGTTTTATCTCCTCATTGCATATTCTAATTCCTTTAATTCTTTATTGCTAAAGCCAATATTTCTAGTACAGTATTGAATTATAGCAGTGATAATGGGCATCCTTGTTTCACCCTTACTCTTTTTGGGAATATAACCGGCTTCTCTCCATCACAAATAATGCTTATTTATAGATGCTGCTTGTCATTTAAAGGAAAACATCCTTTATTCCTGTGCTTTCATGTTTTTAATAAGAATGGGTACTCTATTTTATCAGAAGATTTTTCTGCATCTATTGAGATTATCACATGATTTCTGTTAGGTTTATTATTGATATGATCAATTATGGCAATGCTTGTCCTGATATTGAACCAGCCTTGCATTCCTGATATAAATCCCACTGGTAATAATGTATTCTATTGTTGATAAATTGTTCTAAATCTCTTTGCTATTATTTTATTTAAAATTTTGCATCAATATTCATTAGGGAGATTGATCTATAATTTTCTTTTTCTGTTTTGGCTCTTTGTGATTTAGGTGTCAGTACCATATTTGTGTCATGGAAAGAATTTGGCAATACTCCTTCTTTACCTATTTTTCCAAATAGTTTACATAATATTGGAATTATTCTTTGAATGTTTGGTAGAATTCACTTATGATTCCATCTTTTGCTGGAGATTTTTTCTTAGGAGTTCATTGATGCTTGTTCAATTTCTTTTTTTTTTAATGGAGCTATTTGAGTAATTTATTTCCTCTTCTGTTAATCTACACAATTTATATTTTTGTAAACATGCATTCATTTTAATTAAATTGTCAGATTTACTGGCATACAGTTGGGCAAGATATTTCCTAATTATTGCTTTAATTTCTTTTTCATCAGTGGTAAGTTCACTCTTTTCATTTTTGATACTGGTAATTTCTTTTTCTTTTTTTTCTATTCAAATTAACCAAAGATTTATCTATTTTGGTGGTTTTTTCATAAAACCAACTCTTAGTTTTATTCATTAGTCCAATAGTTTTCTTAGTTTCAATTTTATTAATCTGTCCTTTGAGTTTCAGAATTTCCAATTTGGTATTTAATTGTGGGTTTTAATTTATTTTTTTCTACATTTTTTAGTTATATACTCAATTCATTAATCTCTTCTTTCTCTATTTTATTCACATTACTATTTAGAGAGATAAAATTTCCCCTAAGAACTACTTTGGCTGAGTCCCATATGTTTCTGTATGTTGCCTCATTATTGCCATTCTCTTGGATGAAATTATTGATTGTTTCTATGATTTCTGGTTTGACCCACTAATTCTTTAGAATTAGAAAATTTAATTTCCAATTGGTTTTTAGCCTATCTTTCCCTGAGCCTTTATTGAAAAAAAAAATTTATAGCACTGTGGTCTGAAAAGGAAGCGTTTACTATTTCTGCCTTTCTGCATTTGCTTTTTATTCATTAATATATGGTCAATTTTCATGTAAGTGTCATGTAATGCTGAAAAAAAAGGTGTTTTCCTTTTTGTCACTATTTGATTTTCTCCAGAATTTATCATATCCAAGTTTTCTAGAATTCTACTAACCTCCCTAGTTTCTTTCTTGTTTATTTTATGATTAGATTTGTCTTATTCTGAGAGGGGAAGGTTGAGGTCCCCCACTAACGTGGTTTTGCTATCTATTTATTCCTGTAACTGACTTACCCAAATTCTTAGAGAAGAAATTATTTGATCCCTTTGTGCATATACATTTATTATATGAAGTATACGAAGTACTACTTCATTTTCTATAGTACCATTTAACAAGATGTAGTTTCCTTTCTTCTCTCTTTTAATTAGACCTATTTTTACTTTTGCTTTATCTGAAATCAAAATTACTACCACTGCATTTTTTGCTTCAGCTGAAGCATAATAAATTCTGCTCCAGCCTTTTACCCTTACTATTTCATGTGTTTCTTGTAAACAACATATTGTAGGATTCTGTTTTTTAATCTACTTTGTTATTTGCTTCCATTTTATAGAAGAGTTCATCCCATTCACTTTGTTATGATTACCCACTCTGTATTTCCCTCCATCCTATTTTCTTTCCTGTTTACATTTTTGTTCTCTCTTCCCACCTTGTCCCTCCTTAGTAGGGGTTTGTTTCTAACCTACCCCACCCTCTACCTGCCCTATCTTCTATAAACCCTCATCCCTTCTCTTACACCTTTCTCCTAATGTTTCTGCCCTCCTTTCTATCCAGCCCCTGCCTTTTCTTTCCCCTTTATCTTCCTACTTCTTTATAAGATAAGATAAATTTCTATACCCAGATGCATGATTATTATTTTCTCTATGAGTCAAAATGGAAGAGATTAAGCTTCAATCAATGCTCATCCCTTCCCTTCTTTCCCTCTATTGTAATAAATTTTTTGTGCTTCTTCATGTGATCTAATGTGTCCAATTATACCTCCCCTTTTGTCTTTTTTCCAGTGCAATCCTTTTTCCACTCCTCAATGTATTTTTCTTTGATATTATCATACCAGAGTCCATTCACAACGACATCCTCTGTCTACATATGCCCCCTTTAACTGCCATAATATCAAATACAGTTCTCAAGAATTACAGATGGGACTTCCTTCCGGGGGTGGAGCCATGGTGGCGGAGATCAGACAGGATTCTCTGTAACCTCCTCTAACCTCCCCTCAAACCAACAAAATATGAAGCCTCTAGACTGATTCTGAAGCAAAAAAATCCACAATATCCGGAGAGCAACGCGATTCTAGAAGAAGATACTCTGGAGGAACCTCAAAACAGGTCTGATCAGCACCAGAAATAATTCAATCAGCGGAGCTGCCCAGCCCTGACATAATTCAATCAGCAGAACTGCCCAGTTCCTGAAATAACTCAATCAGCAGAACTGCCCCAGGGCAAATTAAAGCAGCTGTCCCACCTTTGCCCTAAACAGACCTCACACCTTTAAAAAAAATGAATAAAAAACCAAAAAGAGCTCTCACCATAGACAACTTTTATGGAGAGAGGGAAGAACAGACCTCAAATCCTGAGGCCCCTAAAGGTAAAGCAACTCCAGAAAAAGCCCCAAA
>JAJPUD010032046.1:0-12161 GCA_023553655.1 Myrmecobius fasciatus | reverse complement strand
TTTGAGACAATTCTTTGTTGCAGAGAGCCATGTCTATTAGAATTGATCATCATGTAATATTGTTGTTGCCGTATGTAATGATCTCCTGGTTCTGCTCATTTCCCTCAGCATCAGTTCATGCAAGTCTCTCCAGGCCTCTCTGAAATTGTCCTGCAGGTCATTTTTTACAGAGCAATAATATTCCATAACATTCATATACCATAATTTATTCAGCCACTCTCCAATTGATGAGCATCCATTCAATTTCCAGTTTCTAGCCACTACAAAAAGGGCTGCCACAAACATTCTTGCACATGTGGGTCCCTTTCCTTCCTTTTGGGATATAAGCCCAATAGAAACACTGCTGGGTCAAAAAGTAGGCAAAGTTTGATAACTTTTTGAGCATAGCTCCAAATTGCTCTTCAGAATGATTGGATCAGTTCACAGTTCCACCAACAATGTATCATTTTCCCAGTTTTCCCACAATCCCTCCAACATTCATCATTATCCTTTTCTGTCATTTTGGCCAATCTGACAGGTGTGTAATGGTATCTCAGAGTTGTCTTAATTTGCATCTATGCATATTTAACTATTATCTCTATATAGGTGGCCTCTAGATTTGAATAGCTGGCTCAAATCTCATTTCTCTGCTTTAGTGCTATAGAATTCTGATTAATATAAGCAGAGCCATATTAAAACAAACAGAACAAGAAGAACAATTTCCCAAAGGGCAATAACATTTAAAATTTTGGAAAGGCAAGGCATCTGATCAATGTAATATCCAAGCATGTATCTTTAAAACTTAGAATGATGTATGTTACCCATCCCATAACTAAGAAAAGATAAATCTAAGGTTTAAAAAGGCATTTTTGTTACTTTATTATCTGGATTAACTTTGCTTGATGATATTTCTTTTTATTACTTTTCAAAAATTCTTTCTCTTGAATGGGGGAAGGAAGTAGATTTTTGTCAATATTGAACCCCTCAAAAATTAGGTTGAAGAAAAAGACTGAGGTTCAGAAAGGAGAATAATTTTGAAAGTAATGAATAGAATTTGTTATATACTTTTTTTAAGCAAAGAGTTTGAAATACATATTCAGTTGCACAAAGAATTCTTGTTTTCAGTCCTGCTGTGTGAAAGTATATATTCTTTTGTGTGTGTGATTAATTTCAGAATAAAGAAAAAAATCAGATTAAGTGCAATCTAGTGAGATGGATTCACATTTCCCAAGTTTCTGATCCCCCATAAATAAGCCTGAATTTACTTTAAAAATGATTTACTGATGTAGTTCATATGGTCAACTCCTTCCCCACTCAATTTAATGTAAGCCCCTTGTGGATGGAGACTAAATTTTTTTGTACTTGTATAACCAGTGCTCTATAATATTGGCACCTAGTAAGTGCTTACTAAATATTGTTGAAAAAATTTAAGGGTTAAATGACATAAGAACTTTGATTAATTGATTAATACAATGATCATCCACAGCTTGAGAGTACTAAAGATAAAACATGTTTTTCACCCACTAAAAGAGAGATGATTGGAATCAAATTGTAGAATGAGACTTAAATTTTCACAAAGAAAAAGCATGGGAATTTATTTAATTGAAATACGCATATTGTGTTTATTTTTTTTTTCAGTTTAGCAGAGAGAGTTGAGAGAAAGGGTAAGTGTAGAAATAAGGCTACCTACAAAACATGAAATAAAAGAAGGTCACTGAAGATTATTTTAATGCATGGAAGAGAGCAGATGCAAAGTTAAAATGAGTCAGAAATAATTTGGAAATCTTTTAAAGTTACATTTTTAATTTATCTTAAACTCCAAAAAAAGTAAACTATACAATAGAGATTTGTGGTTTCATGTGTAATTATCATTTTCTTTTCTATTTTATAATAGGAATTCCTGATTGTCCTGGTGCTTGCTAAAGTCATGACAAAAAAAAAATTTAAAAGAAAGTTTATAAGAATAAAATTGTAATAGTAATACAGGCACTTTAGAAATAGGTCACAATTCCATGTGTACTTTGTGCAATATATCAAATATTAAGAAATAGTAATAATTCTGGCATTTGAAGAGCACTCAAAAGCTATATACTTCTGCCCTTATCTAAATATTACTTCATTCAACAAGCACTTATTAAACCATACCATATGCCTAGTATATGCCAATAAATATAGGATTAGGGACAGAAATCGCAATAAAGCTGTCCCTTTTCTCCAAAAGCTTATATTTTATTGGAGAAAGAAAATGTATACATGTAGTAAACTCTATGTCCCATTTAGTAATAATAACTATGACCCCCTTAGCCATTTCTCTCTGTCACTATGCTTATTTTTCCCCCTTATCTTAGGCAAATAAATATTTTATGATAGAATTTTCACAAGAATAAAATCCAACAATCTATATATACCTTCTGAGGTCTCATTAGAAGTCAGAGATGAATAGCCGCTTTAGCACTACATTATCATGGTACCATTCACTGTAAGTGGCTGTGGCTACAGGCAAACTCAGAGAGATAGTTACCAAGACCAAGGTCTTCTTTAAAGAATATGCTTTCTCAAAATAGAGAGAAATGCTGACTATGGAGTTTACAAAGACATCAGGTTTGGATTCCAAAAGAGGTTTACTTAAGAGAAAATTTATGTGGACTCCATGAAGAAAAAAAAAAAAAAGATTCAGGGCCAGGAGTTGCTAATTACACCATTGATACAAAAGTTATCTATATGCATGCTTATTATCTTTGAGCATATTTTATAATTTATTTCAGTTCAATGTACTTATATAATTATGGGTTAATTTGCACTACTATTGGGGAAAGATGATTTGCAATGACAGTTGTAACTATACCTATTTAGTAAATAACTTTGCTAAAAGCCAATTATATCTGGATGATTAATGAAGGTTATTCAGTGGGCACTCTGAAGAAAAATAGAGAAATTGAACCCCCTCAATGTAACACTTTCAGCACCAAGAATAGTAATTATCCTTTTCAATCTTCAACCTTTGCAGAGCAAGTGAAACTTAATAGAACAAGAGATGTGATATATAATTAAATAAAAAAAATTAGAAAACAAACATGGACCTAGCAATTCTAAACAGCATCTTGAAAATATACAAATAAAATTAATAAAATGTCCATATTCTTTGATTAAGAGTTGCAACTTTTAAGTATATATTCTAAGGAAGTCAATGATTTAAAAAAGATCAAATATATAGCAAAATATAGCAACACTTTTATTGTATCAAATGGAAACAAAGTGGATATCTATTCATCAAATTGGCTAAACAAGAGTTCATGAATGTAATTAAACCTCATCAATGATTATAATGAATACAGAGAAGCATGGGAAGTGTTGTATACTAATGAAAATTGAAATAAGCTGATCCAGAAAAATTATATACATAATGAGGATAGTAATGCAAATGGAAACAACATCACATTTGAAACTGAAAGCCTGGAAAATCATAATGACAAACCTAAGATAAATTTGAAATGTTCCTCCTTTCCTTCTTTGAAGAGACAGGAGATTACTATATGGAAAAGAAATATGAGGGATTTATTTGATATTCTGGAAATTTTTAACATATTGTTTTGTTAATTTAAAAAATATTTAAAAAGGACTCCAGGAAAAAAAGGAGGAGAAACTTTTTGCAACATAATGATCTCAAAGCAAAATCAAGAAAAGTATTTTTAAGGAGAGCAAAAACAAAATAATTTGGGGGAGCACTAGCAAATTGGGTGAATGGAAAGTCTTCATTCAGGAGATGGTACTTGAATTGAGCTTTAAAAGAAACTACAGATTCTAAAAGTCAAAAATGATGAAGTGCAATCTCATTTGCAATATCTTGGATAATGACACCAATACTCTACCTGGATATCATCAGTAGAGGGAAATTAACTGCTCTTTTATTAAATCCAGTTCACTTTATAAGTATTGGCAAAAAATGCTATATGTATGTATATATAAATAGTATTAGATGTGAACATTATTTTCCCTGACAAGCTCAGAATCACCGATGAGGAACATATTTTTTTTTGTTGTATCTCTCACTTGAGATTCATGATCTCAGAACTGTTAGATAATATTAATTCTGTGGTTATGTCTTTCAAAGAATTTTGTCTGTTGTGTTGCTATTGTTGGACAAGTGACTAAATTTGTATTATTCTCTGTCAAATGAAATATTTGCTTATGTTCAAAAAACAATGATCACTGTTCTTAAATTTAATATATCCTTAGTCCATTTCATAATCAAAAAATCAAGTCTTGGACTAATCTTGGAAGGGATATTAGAAGTTATCAAATCTAGCATTCTCCTTCTACAAATGAGGGAACCAAAGTCCTGAGATGTAAAGTGAATTTCCCAGAGTCATACATTACTTTAAAATATGATGTCAACTTGAGTCTTCATGAATCAGTATGGTTCTCTAGCTATTATAACATCCTATAGAGAGAAAATACTTATGTTGAAAAGCAATCTGACCCCTACAAATGTACTCAAAGTAGAAGAATTTGATGCACATAAAGATTTTTCTCATTAAGTTTTGCCTATTAAAAAAGTCTCTCTTTTGGATTTTGTTTTTTGTTGTGTCCATATGTAATCCTGAACAAATCATTTTACACATCTTGTGACATTTTATTCACTCGTATATATATATATATACATATATATATATATTAAAATTAATTATAATTAATTTCATGTGACAGTGTTTTTCTTAGAGTTTGTCATATCCAATGGCCAATATCAATTGTTTTCTTAAGGAAAGTTTTAATGAAATATAGGTTAAGGATCTGTAAAAATGATCTAGGTTTTAGGATCTTTTATTTTTTTCTCCTGAACCACACTTGGAAACACATTTTTAACATGTTCTCCTATGGTAATCTTCTCACTGAACTCACTGAATATTAAGGTATATATTAATGTAATTTGGAAAGTCTTAATGAGTTCTTTGTGGAATTGTCTTGCCAAACTGATCCTCTATAAATGGTATACCTAACCTACAATTATTTTCATGAAGATATTTTTGGACTTTTTTTTTCTGTGCATGGGAATACAGGATGCCTAATAGCCCACAAAATAACATTCTTTGCTTTACAAAAACATTACAAAGTCATTACATAATGACATTTTGGTATACACAGTAAAACAAACTCAGCAAATTAATTTGTTTTTCTAAGGAGAATATATGCTAAATTTCTTGTTATCTATAATGCTACTCTGTGTATCCCTTTATATATATTTAATCAAGTATATTATTTTATATTTAATATTTTTATTTTCCCCAGTTATATGTAAATCAATTTTTACATTTGTTTTTAAAACTTTAACTTCCAATATTGTCTTTATAGTACCAACATCTAAACTAATGTTTGTAGATCATCTTAAAATTTATTCTAGGCACTATAAGTTCCTTTTTCTTTTATTACACAGAGGGTGCTAATAAATGTTGATATAACTGAGTTTAAAGCCTTTCCAGTGTTGTGGAACATATCAAAGTTTAACCTTTATTGCTATAACCTTTGAGAACCCATTCACCTCTGTATCTCCATTTAGTTGGTGAGATATAAACTAGATTATAATAAGTATAAATCTGGAGTTGGTTGAATATCATTTTAAAATAGTTATTCATTCAATGCCAACCTGAACTCTCTAGTTGAGTTTTCTATTATCTCTGTATTTGATTTTGTAACATTTATTATTATTTTTAGTCAATAATTCATAAGATAAAGACAGAAATGTGATGATCCTCAAATCTGAAAATGACACAATGTTAAGAAAGAACTAAGATTTAGCTAGCAGAATCAAGCTATAAGAGAATGTTGATGGATTTGAATAGTCATTGAAACATTGCACTGAATTTAACAAGATATTATGGAATGGGGATTAATGTAAAGTCTTACCTTTGCAAACAAAATATCACTTCATAAGTACAAGATAAGGAGGGTATAGTTAATTGGTAGTTCTGTAAAAATATAAGACCTGAATATTATAATGGAATATGGATCAATAGGAGTTAGTATTGTGAATTGACAGTCAACAACAAAATTAATGGAAACTTAGTTTGCATAACGAGATCTATAGTTACCAAGAACAGAGAAGTAATAGCCTAACTATTCCTTTTTTTGTCAGGCCAAATTTGAGCCACTGAGTTTAGAAAGCAAATTGATATGTCAAAACATTTCTAGATTACAACAACCAGATTCATTAAAATCGCTGTATACATGCATATAGGTATCAGTTGAAGAACCTGGGATGGTATAGCTGGAGCAGAAAAGGTGCAATGGAGAGAGAGGGTGAATTGTAGAATTTTCAAGTACTTACAGAAGATTTATGTAGCTGAACGATAATACTTTCAACAGGATAGAATTAGGAAGAATAGGAAGGAATTGCAAAAAGCAAATTTAGGCTATATCAAAGGCTAGGGATCAATCAAGGTATATCTGTAAAGCACATGTATTTTTATGAACTCAACAAAAGTTAAATAATCAAAAGTCCTTATCAATAAAGTTAGCTCATTCATTGTTTTTGTAATTAACCATTTGACTAATTGTACATAAGGGTAGAAAGGCAAGCTTAGAGATAAACTGTTAGGAAAATAAATAACAACCTAGTTTATACCTCTATAGTCTGTAGCTTTTAATAAAAATGACCTCTTGATTAAATATTTCTATGAAGTAATAGAGAACTGAACAAGAAGCTACAATCTTTTATTGATCTAGAAGGAAAAAAGAGATAGCCTGATCACAAAAATCCCCTGTGGGCTGATATATTCACTTCAATGAAAAAGATAACATGATTTACTTAATATTAAAATTTCCCAGAAAAAGTCAGTTACATTTATTCCATAAAATGTGCCTCCAAAAAAGATAAAGATAGCATTTCTACTATTCTTGAAACAAAACTATAAATGCATTATATGTGATAGTGCATATTGTTTTACCTAGAATTTATTTTATTTTAGCCATAATGCTTTTCTTTTCTGGCAGTCTGTGGTTATGCATAGAACCAAAATAAAATATTTCACTTAATGCAATATTATACCATATGGCATATCTTTCTGAAATGTCTGCATCATAAAAGAGAACTCTTGACATGCTATAATGCAGAACATCAAATTATTCTCATATTTCTTTAGGCATCCACCAACACAAAGGTAATGAGGGAATTATAATGGTAAAGTTGAAAGAGAAAATACTGGAACACGTGAAGTATCTACTAACAAAAAAAAAAAGTGACTTGGAAAACAGGCTATCAAGAATATTTTGACACTGTACTCCCTCACTTGCCATGTAAATCAATAGCATTTCTGCATAGCAATAACAAAATTCAGAAAGAAGCAAGCTGAGTTCCATTAAAAAAACTATTAAATGCATAAAACATCTATGAGTAAATCTGAAAAGCCAAACTCAAGGCTTAAATAAATACAATTGCAAAACTTCTCCTTCAGGAATAGGATAATTCTTACTTACAGTGATTAAAGAGTAACAAGACTAAAAAAAGAGAGAGCATGTAGATAGGACCTCAGCAGAGGCTGGGTGGCCACTGCTACAATGAGCAACTTTCTGCTGTTGTTCAGTCATTTCAGTCATGTCTGACGGTTCATGATCATATTTTGAGGTTTTTCTTGGTAAAGATATTACAGTGATTTGCCATGTTCTTCTCCAACTCCTTATACAGATGAAAAATTGAGACAAACAGGATTACATTAGTCTAGGGTCATACAACTAATATGAGTCTGGGGATAGATTTAAATTCATGAAGATGAATCTTCCTTATTCCAAGCCTAGTTCTCCATCCACCTTGCCACCTACCACAGGGATTAATAGGAATACCTCAAAGAAACAATGAAAAAAGCCTACTTATTTTGAAAAATGCAAAGAAAGAAGCTCAGCCAACCTTAGCAGTAGAACTAGAGATTAAATGAGCGGTATATCATATTTATCAGATATTACATTGCCAGTTCATCAAGAAATGAACAATTAGTAAGTTTGATTTAATTTTTACATCTAAAAATACTATAGCTGAAGTATTGGCTTCAAGGTCATTTAGAAGACATTTAGCTGTTTTATTGATAATTTCACACTGCTGTCAAGAAAATGTTCTTGATTTCAAAACTCAGACATCGCACAAAGTATTTGCACCTGGGTCACCAATAGGTGTGTTGGCATTGAATTTGATGTGCAACAAACCAGTCCTGTCATGAACTTCAGAATTTTTATCAGTAGAAACTTCTGACCCTCCCTTGTTCATGCTATGTCACAAAATGTCCTATTACCTTCTCATGAGGAATATACTATTTCCCTGATTAAGATACTATAAAAATATAGGCTTGGAGATGAAATGGAAGAGATTTGAGATCAAATGAATTTGGCTTTTGTCTCAGGAAGGCTGGGAGAATGTAGAATAGAATATTGATTATAAATGCAAACTTATAAATAGAAAACTCCATTGAGAAAGGGAGAGTGAAGGGAGAATTCTGCAAAGAAAGTAGATATATTTATATTAGGAAAGGTTTAAAATTATATCACAAGAATTTAATGAAATATTACTGTGCTATAAAATGATATGTGTCATGAATACAGAGAAACGTAAAAATATCTATATTAACTGATGTAGTTATAAGCAGAGTTAAGAAAACATACACAAGGAAATACCTGAAACTGGAGTGGAACTCCATCTCTCCTAGGCTCCCTCAAAAATCACATGAAAACAAGCCTCTAGTCTGATAAAATGAAGCCATTCTTCAGCTAAAAATAGAGGGAAAAAAACTTCAAGAAATGTCAGTCTCACTGGGATGAAAAGGGTATTCAGCCCAGGTAGGGTAGACTCTGGGAAAGCCAGTAAGAGGGCCTTAATCACAGCAAATAAACAACTAGGACTCTCAATCTTGGCTCAGTAGAGGAGCAAATCAAGGGGGCTGCTTCCAGTCCCAGTTCAGAAGGCAAACCCTGGGAAACCAGGCTGCTTCCTGGAAAGAACAGGGAAAGTTATCCCCTGCAAACACTAGAGGCCCCTAACCTCAAAGCCAAGACTCAGAACTGCACAGGAAGCTTGAGAAAGTGGTACCTTTACTCCAGGAGCAGAGTTCCTTCTTAAAAGTTAGAAAAAGAGGAAATACCAAAAGAAAAGGAAAAATTGAGAAAGAAACAGAAAAAAAAAAAAACTTGACCATAGAAAGCTACTATGGTAATGTGGCAGACAAACTGAGACGAGGAATGGCCACAAAAGAAATCTCAAAGAATGAGATAAATTGGCTTCAAGCTCAAAGAGACTTCTTGGAAATGCTCAAAAAAGACTTCATAAGATAAATAAGAGTGATAGAAGAAAAAAATGAGAAAAGGACTGAAAGGTATGCATGAAAGAGTCAACAATTTGGAAAAGGAAGGGAAAATTATCTGAAAAAAAACTACTTAATAGAAAAATGAAAAAAGAGATACAAAAGATAATAGAAGAAAATCACACATTAAAGACTAGAAGAGGGTAAATGGAAGTAAATTACTTTGTGATACAGCAAGAATAAATCAAACAAACTAAAAAGAATGAAAAAATAAAAAAAAATGAAATACAGCATTGGGAAAATAGCTGATTTAGAAAATTAATCCAGAGGAGATAATGTTAAAATTATTCTCCCTTTGAAGACCATGATCAGAAAAAGAGCCTGACTAGCATTCTATAAAAGGTCATTAAGAAAGCTGCCCCAATATTCTAGAAAGAGAGGTGGAAATACTCATCACAAGATTCTACCAATCACCTCTGGAAAAGATTCCACAAGGAAAACACAAGGAACATTGTTGCAAAACTCCAAAATTATAATCTCAAGGAAAAAAAATACTGCAAGCTTCCTAGTCAAAAACAGTTCTAATACCAAGTAGCAACTGTCAGGATTACTTAGGATCTGCAGCTTCTACAACAAAGGATAAGTGGGGCTGGAGTACCATATCTCAGAAGGAAAGGACCTGAGATTATAACCAAGAATAAACTATCCAGTGAGACTCAGCATGAATTTATAGGGGAAGAGATGGAGCTTCAATAAAGCAAAAGATTATCAGTCATTTCCATTGAAAAAATCAGAGGTAAACAGGAAATGTAACCTACAAATTCAAAGCACAAGAGATCCATAAAAATGTAAACAGGGGAAAATATAGATTTAAGGGTTAAACTGTTTACATCTCTAGATAGGAAAACAATATCTGAAAATATTGAGAAATTTATCTGTAACTAGGGCAGACAGAGGATGGCATCACATGGACTGAAGGTGTGATTGTGAATGGTCCCTGATATGATACCATCAAAAAATACATTAGGGTGGGAATAGGTCTGGACTGGAAAAAGGGGAGGTATAACGGCACAATTGGCTCACATGAAAAAGTGCAAAAGTTCTATTGCAATAAAGGAAAAGAAGGGAGAGGGATAAATATTGTCTAAAGTTTGAACTCATCAGTTTTGAGAATAACTTAATCATTCAGTTGGGTAAAGAAAATTATCTAACCCTATAAAGAAGTAGGAGGAGAAAGAGGAAAAAAAAGTGGAGGGACAGGATAGAAGTTAAGAGCAAGGGAGAAGGGTTAATATGATAGAAGATAAGGTAGTAGGTGGAGTGGGTTAAAAACACTACTAAAAGAAAAGGAGGGGTGATAGGAGATAAGGTAGTGGGTGAGGTATGTAAAAAATGACTAAAGACAGGGTGAAAAGAGAAAACAAAAGTATATACAAGGGAGAAAATAGAATGGAAGGAAATAAAGAGCTGTTAATCATAACTGTTAATGTGAATGGGATGAACTCTCCCATAAAATGGAAGCAAATAATAGAGTGGATTAAAAACAGAATCCTTCAATATGTTGTTTACAAGAAACATATTTGACAGAGAGAGATACATACAGATTAAAAGTAAAAGGCTGGAACAAAATTTATTGTACTTCAAATGAAGTTAACAAAAAGCAGGAGTAAAAATTCTGATCTCAGATAAAGCAAAAGTACAAATAGATCTTATTAAAAGAGATAGAGAAGGAAAGTACATCTTGATAAAGGGTATCATACATAATGAAGAAGTAACAATATGAAATCTGTGTGCTTCAAATGGTAGAAAAAGAAAATCCCCAGAGAAAATGTTAAGCCAATCATAGGAAGAAACACAGCAAAACTATTCTAGTGGAGGTTATCAATCTTCCCCTCTCAGAATCAGACAAATCTAAGCATGAAATAAATAAGAAAGAAACTAGGGAGGTTAATAGAATCATAGAAAACCTAAATGTGATAGACCTCTGGAGAAAATTGAATAGGGACAGAAAGAAATACACCTTTTCTCAACAATACATGTTACCTACACAAAAAAACTGACCATGTATTAGGGCATTAAAAACCTCACAATCAAATGCTAAAAGAATAGTAAATGCTTCCTTTTCAGATTACAATGAAATAAAAATTATATTCAATAAAGGGTCAGGAAACCATAGACTAAAAATCAATTGGAAATTAAATAATCTAATTATAGTGAATGAGTTGGTCAAAGAACAAATCACTGAAACAATACATAATTTTATCCAAGAAAATGACAATAATGAGACAACATACCAAAACTTATGAAATAAAACCAAAGAAGTTCTTAAGGGAAATTTTATATTTCTATATGGCAACATAAATAAAAGAGAGAAAGAGAAGATTAATGAATTAGGCATGCAACTAAAAAAGCTAGAAAAAAGAACAAATTAAAAACCCCAAATTAAGTACCAAATTAGAAATTTTGAAAATCAAAGGAGAGATTAAAACAATAGAAACTAAGAAAAGTATTGAACTAATAAACAAAACTAAAACATGGCTTTATAAAAACTAACAAAATAGAGAAGCCATTGGCTAATTAGGTCAGAAAAAGGAAAGAAAAAAAAAACAAAATACCAGCATCAAAAAAGAAAAGGGTGAATTTACCACCAGTGAAAAAGAAATTAAAGCAATAAGTAGGAGTTGTTTTGTCCAACTCTATGGCAACAAGTTTGACAATCTAACTGAAATGGATGAATATTTAAAATAAATTCAAATTGCCCAGGTTAACAGATGAGGAAATACAATATTTAAATAGTCCCATTATAGAAAAATAAATTGTACCAGTCATTAATGAACTCCCTAAAAAAATCTCCAGGATCAGATGGTTTCACAAGTGAATTCTACAGCATGATATACCTTCCAC
>JAJPUD010032045.1:0-12161 GCA_023553655.1 Myrmecobius fasciatus | reverse complement strand
ACTTTTAGTTTTATTTATTAATTCAATAGCTTTCTTATTTTCAATTTTATTAATGTCCCCTTTTATTTTCAGAATTTCAAATTTGGTATTTAATTGAGGGTTTTTAATTTGTTCTTTTTCTAGCTTTCTTTTTAGTTGTAAGCCCATTCTTTGATCTTTTTCTGTATTTTATGCAAGGAAGCATCTAGAGATAAAATTTCTTCTTATAACTGCTTTGGCTGCATTCCACAAATTTTGGCATGCTTTCTCATTATTGTCATTCTCTTGGATGAAGTTATTGATTGTATCTATGATTTGTTGTTTCACCCATTCATTCCTTAGGACTAGATTATTTAATTTCTAATCAATTTTTGGCCTATTTTCTCCTGACCATTTATTGCATGTGATTTTTATTGCATCATGATTTGAAAAAAGTACATTTGCTATTTCTGCCTTCCTGCATTTGATTTTGAGATTTTCATGTCCTAATACATGGTCAATTTTTGTTCCATAAGTCACCAATAAATAAGTAAATTACTTTCTGTCTCCATTCAGTTTTCTCCAAAGATCCATCATACCTAACTTTTTTAACATTTTGTTTACATGTCCTTAACTTCTTTCTTATTTATTTTATGGTTCAATTTATCTAGTTCTGAGAGAGAAAGTTTGAGATCCCCTACTATTATAGTTTTGCTATCTAATTCTTCAGACTACCCCCCTGCTGATTAGTAACACACTTGTTCTGAAATTCTTCCAAGATATCTTCTGGAAATGTGTTGTACTCCACATATTTGTAGATTCTGTGACTCCAAAACCAGTTTAGAGGCTTAATCTACTGTTGGTTTGAGAGAATGTCAGAGTAGGTCACAGAAAGTTGTATCTGCTCTCTGCCATTCCACCCCTAAAGTTCCCAAATTATTTTTAAATGTTTGATAGAATTTACTTGTAAATCTATCTGGCCCTGGAGATTTTTTTTTTAGGGAATTCATTAATGGCTTTTTCAATTTCTTTTTTTCTGAAATGTGATTATTTTAAATATTTTATTTCCTCTTCTATTAATCTGGAAAATTTAAGTTGTATATAAATATCAGTTTCACTCACATTGTTATATTTTTCAGCTTACAATTAGAAAAAATAGCACCTAATCATTGCTTTAATTTCTTCTTCATTTTTAATGCTAGTGATTTGGTTTTCTTCTTTTCTTTTTCTTATTAACCAAAGATTTATCTATTTTGTTGTTTTTTTCATAAAACTAACTTAGTTTTATTTGTTACTTCAATCATTTTATTGCTTTCAATTTTATTAATCTCTCTTTTGATTTTCAGAATTTCTAATTTTGTATTTAATTAGTCAATTTTAATTTGCTCCTTTTCTGGCTTTCATATTGTCTCATTATTGATATTATCTTGGATGAAATTTTTGTTTCTAAGACTAGTTGTTAGGCCTGTTCATTCTTTAGGATTAGATTATTTAATTTCCTATGAGTTTTTAGGCTTTCTTTCCCTGGTCCTTTATTGCAAATATTTTTCATTGTAGAAAAGGATGCATTCACCATTTCTACTTTTCCACATTTTATTGAGGATAATGATATTTGATTATTATGCTTTAATACATGGACAATTTTTGTTTAGGTACCATGTACCGTTGAGAAATTTATATATTTCTTTCTATTCCCATTCAGTTTTCTCCAGAGGTTTATCATATCTAAGTTTTTTAAGATTCTATTAACTTCCCCAATTTCTTTTTTGTTTATCTTCTGGTTAGATTTATCTAGTTTTAAGAGAAGTCCCCTACTAATACAGCTTCGCTGTCTACTTTTTCCTGTAACTTGCTTAACTTCTCTAAGAATTTGGATGCTTAACCACTTGGTGCATATATGTTTAGTATTGATATTACTTCACCATATATGTTACCTTTTAACAAGATGTAGTTTCTTTCCTTATCTCTTTTAATTAAATCTATTTTTGCTTTTGCTTTGTCTGAAATCAGAATCGTTACTCCTTTTTTTCTGTTGTTTTGCTTCAGCTGAAGCATAATATATTCTGCTACAGTCTTTTACACCTTCTCTGTATATTTTCCTGTTTCAAATTTCTTTCTTATAAACAACATATTGTAGGACACTGATTTTTAATCCAGTCTTCTATCCACTTCCATTTTGTGGGAGAGTTCATCTCATTTGCATTCACAGTTATAATTACCAGCTACATATTTCCTTCCATTCTACTTTCTCCCTTGCATGTTTTTTTTCCTTTCTTTCCATCCTGTCCTTCCTCATCAGTGTTCACTTTCTGACCAAGTCTCCCTCCACCTGCCCTCTCTTCTTTCATTTTTCTTCTCTTCTTTTATGCCTTTTTTTCCTATTGCTTCTGCCCTCTCTTTTATCCAGCCCCCTCCCTTTTCTTTATCCATTCTTCTCTTACTTCTCTATAGGGTAAGATAAATTTCTATATCCAATTGACTGTATGCTGTTCTCCTCTCTTTGAGATAAGCTTGATGAGATTAATCTTCAGACAATGTGAGTTATAGTTTTATTGAATGTAGATGCCCCAAATATCTTGCAACTGGATTAGTCTTATCTTGTGGTCTTATCCTATGAATAGTTGGGTACCCCCTGGCGTTATACTATTTTTTCATTTTCAAATAGAGAACAAAAACATTGGTTGCAAACAATAAAGTAGTCAAAGAAGAGAAAGGATAAAAATCCCTTCAAACATTATAAAAATAAAACTCTCAAACAGAAATAAAAGAAAATAAGATCAGTGAGACAAATGCCCACTCAGGTGTCTTTAAGGAGTTAATTTTTAAAATGGGTCCACTTTCCACTTCCCAAAAAAGCTCACATTTACACCAGCTGAATCTGAATCACACTCCAACTGCCCCACCCTAAACACTCACACACACACACACACACACACACACACACACACACACACACACACTGCTCAATTGGATGTCATGTTCCCTACTTAATATCACAAGTAGTAACTCTTAGTTACCAAAAAAGCCCAACTAATTATATGTCTGTTTTCTTCACTGTTATTATTTGCATGAAACAAAGGCACCTGCAGCATTAATTATGCCTTTTTAATAAGCATCTCTAGCCAATCAAAAGAAAATGTGTTTTTCTCTTGCTCTTTTCCATAAACCTTTTCTGCTTTTCCCTTAGGTCCAATTGAATATTTATTGTCATAAGAAAGGCCCCCACTGTCCATTCCTAGCCTAAGAGAGCAGGAAGTTTGCTTGTCTTACAGGAAAGGTGAACTATGAAGTAGCTATCTATAGTAATCTGATTCTGTCTGCCTTGACTTGGAACAAAACCCATGAGAAAGGGAACACTGGAACACAGCCAGATTAAAACTCTCTATTTAATTGCTTATAGTTTTTTAACTATTTCTAGGCCCTGAGAAAAGTTTTGGGGATTGGCCTACTTTTGATTGCTCCCATCTTTGCTAAAATCTCAAAAGGAGAGTCAGTAACACTAGATTTTCAAAGCCTGGGAAGACATAGCCAAGGCTTTGGTTAGATTCTCCCAAGTTAGAAAAGTGTCCTGAGTATAGACTGAGGAATAGACCATTTCCTTTTTGGAAGGAAAGTGGAGCATTGGGCAATGAAATATATTGGCCACTGCAATTTATGGGTCATCAAAGGTCTTTAGGGATTATATTCTACATAAAAGGCTGTATAACCACACTGATTAAATTTCATCACAGATTTTAGACATATTGATGTAATAGAGTTTTCCCCCATCATGACTTCTCTATCACCCTATCCTTATGTTAAAAATGGAGAAGACATAATATAAATTTTATTTTCCAATTAATATATCTCAAGATCCTTGGCTCTTGGCTCACAATATGTGTGAAAGTTTAAATTTGTGTGAAAGTTGATATCTCAAAGTGCATCCATTTAAGATTGTCAGAATAAGATCTGTGATCTTAGATAATCAAAATATAGAGAGAATTAATACAGATATATAAGATATATGAGTCAATCTTTAGGGGATATGATAAGAATAGTTCCTAAAGGAATTGTAAACTATAATCAACTATATGAAAGACTACCAATCATGAATAAAAGGAATTAAAAGAAAGATAATTCTGAGGTTTTGTCTTATATCTCCAAAATTGTCAGATTACAAAAAAAATGGGAATAGTTTGTTGGACAGGTGGTGACTGTTGGTAGAGATATGAATTAGTCTAAGCATGAGAAAGAGATTACAATGTTCATGCCCTTTGACCCAGAGATCCTATATCAGGTGTTTGCTCTCTAAAAGGTGACAGAGAGAAATAATGGTCCCATTTACAGTAAAAAAATACTTCATAGTAGCAGGTTTTAGAAAAGCAGAGAACTAGAAATAAAGTAGATGGCTAACAGAGAATGGTGGGATAAAATTTTTGTACATACACATAACAAGACACTATTGTATCATAAAAGGATGGATATTAAGAATTCACCTAAAGAATCAACTAAAAAACTACTAAAAATAACAACTTAAGCAAAATGGCAGGATATAAAATATACCCACATAAATAATCAGTATTTCTTTATGTTACCTACTGAACTCAGTAGCAAGAAATAGAAAGAGAAATTCGATTTAAAATAACTATAGATAATATAAAACATTTGGAGATCTACATGCAAAGACAAAGCCAGGAATCATATGAAGACAATTACAAAATAGTTTTCACACAAATAAAGTTAGTTCTATATAAGTGGAAAAATATCAATTGCTCATGAGTAGGCCAAGTTAATATAACAAAAATTATAAGTTCAGTGACATATCAATCAAAGTGCCAAGAAGTTAGTTTATAAAATTATAAAAAATACCAACAAAATTCATCAGGAAAAACAAAAGGTCAAGAATTTCATGGAAATTAATGAAAAAAATGCAAAGGTAAGTGGCCTAGCTTTACCAGACTTAAAATTATATTATAAAGCAGAGGTTATCAAAAGTATTTGGTAATGGCTGAGAAATAGAGTAGTGGACCAATGGAATATGTTAGGCTCACCAGACACAGTAGTCAATGATTATATCATTCTCTAATTGATAAATGGTCAAAAGATATGAACAGACAGTTTTCAGATGAAGAAATTGAAACTATCTCTAGTCATATGAAAAGATGTTCCAAATCACTATTGATAGAGAAATGCAAATTAAGACTACTCTGAGATATCACTACACATTTGTCAGTTCAGCTAAGATGACAGAAAGAAGGGATGTGGGAAAACTGGCACACTGATACATTGTTGGTGGAATTGTGAATGGATCCAACCATTCTGGAGAGCAATTTGGAACTATGTTAAAAAAAAGTTATCAAACTGTGCATATCCTTTGACCCAGCAGTGTTTCCACTGGGCCTATATCCCAAAGAGATCTTAAAGGAGGGAAAGGCACCAATATGTGCAAAAATGTTTGTTACAGCCGTTTTTGTAGTGGCTAGAAACTGGAAACTGAATGGATGTCCATCAGTTTAAGAATGGCTGAATAAATTATGGTATATGAATGTGATGGAATATTATTGTTCTCTAAGAAACAACTAGCGGGATGATTTCAGAGAGACCTGGAGAGACATGCATGAACTGATGCAAAGAGAAATGAGTAGCACCAGGAGATCGTCAATTTAAAGAAAACAATAGCAAAACAAAACAAAATCTAAAAACAAAATCCTGAATGCTGTACAATTAATAAAGTTTGGTTACAAAGACTACTAAGAAAAATGTAACTCTCTACCTTCTTTGCAAAGAAGGAAGGGATACCAGGCATGTGGACTATTTATGCTTTCAAATCCAGTTGATATGTTAGTTAGTTTTTTAGAACTAATTTGTTTCCTCATTTGTTTTCTGATTTTTGTTACAATAGATGGTTTTCTAGATAGGAAAGGAAGAAGGAAATTTTGAGAAATGAAGTTTATTTAAAGAAAAAAAGATGTCATAGACATAGTAAAAAAAAGTAATGAGAAATGTGAGGTAACTTTAGGATACTTTGTTATTAAGACAATATTTGTTTATTGAGAGTTTTTAATCAACCTAACTCTTCAAAGATTTTTTGCAATTTTTGATTGCAGTTGCATATCTTAGTCACAATAAAAGAAAATAGTACCCCCAAATAATAGAGAAACTGTTTCTGGTGGCATAGTGTGCATTCTGGACCCCATGATATGCCATCTTTGAACCAAAATGAAGAAAGCTAACTTTTTTGAATAGCTAACTTTTGAAATCAGTTTTCATCATTTCATTTAATCTGAGTTCAGATCCTCTGCATTAAAAAGACATGCTTATGAGCTATTTTGATATTACTTTTTGCATCTCTTTCCATGCAAAAAAAAATTAATTAGATGAGTTGTTAATTGAACATGTTGTTCATTTACATATGACTTCATGATCCCAGGGACCATAGTATATCAAGTTTTTATATATTTCACTATCTCCCAAAGTCTGTCCAAGCTCATATTTTGGTTTTTACAACAAAAATTGAACAACTTTAGTATTACACTTCTTGAACTATTGAATCAAAACTGTTGTAAACTTGATTCCCTTTTCCCATTGAAGAAAAGAAAAAAGGATATAGTTTTGTTTGTGCCATGAAAGGACTAATGTAGTTTTGTGTCCAGCTTCTTTTTTTTTTTTAGTTCCTGTGCTTTTTTTTTATTATTAAAGCTTTTTATTTGTATAACATATGCATGGGTAGTTCCCCAGCATTGATCTTTACAAAGCTTTCCATTACAAATTTTACCCCCAGTTCCCTCCCCTCCCCTAGATGGCAGGAAGTCCACTACATGTTAATAATGTTAAAATACTTGACAAGTTATGCAAGGAAAATCCTATCTACAAGAAAAAAAAAAAAGAAAATCAGAGAAACGCAACACAATGAAAGCAAATGTCAATAGAGATCATGAAAATGTTACGTTGTGGTCCATATTTCATATCCCTCTCTCTGGGTGTATATGGTTTTCTTCAGTGAACAATTGGAACTGGTTTGAGACAATTCTTTGTTGCAGAGAGCCATGACCATCAGAATTGATCATCATGTAATACTATTGTTGCTGTGTATGATGATCTCCTGCTTCTGCTCATTTCACTCAGCATCAGTTCATGCAAGTCTCTCCAGGCCTCTCTGAAATCGTCCTGCTGGTCGTTTCTTACAGAGCAATAGTATTCCATAACATTCATATACCATAATTTATTCAGCCACTCTCCAACTGATGGGCATCCCTTCAGTTTCCAGTTTCTAGCCACTACAAAAAGGGCTGCCACAAACATTCTTGCACATGTGGGTCCCTTTCCCTCCTCGAAGATCTCTTTGGTATATAAGCCCAATAGAAACACTGCTGGGTCAAAGGGTATGCACAGTTTGATAACTTTTTGAGCATAGCTCCAAATTGCTCTCCAGAATGGTTGGATCCGTTCACAGTTCCACCAACAATGTATCAGTGTCCCAGCCCTCCCACATCCCCTCCAACATTCATCGTTATATTTTCCTGTCATTTTAGCCAATCTGACAGGTGTGTAGTGGTACCTCAGAGTTGTCTTAATTTGCCTTTCTCTGATCAATAGTGATTTGGAGCAACTTTTCATATAACTAGAGATGGTTTTAATTTCATCATCTGAAAATTATCTGTTCATATCCCTTGACCACTTATCTATTGAAGAGTGTCCTGAATTCTTATATATATGAGCCAATTCTCTATATACTTTAGAAATGAGACCTTTATCAGAACCCATAAATGTAAAGATGATTTCCCAATTTGATTCTTCCCTCCTAATCTTGTCTGCATTAGTTTTATTTGTACAGAAACTTTTTAACTTAATACAATCAAAATTATCCATCTGGTGTTCATTTAGGAGTTCCAGATCTTCTTTGGTGTCCAGCTTTTTAAACTATGAGTTGCAATCCAATATGGGGTCTCATAACTGAAAGTAGGGGCTGCAAATTGTGATTTATTATCACTAAATGTTTTATTTATATGCCTATCTGATTTATACATATAGCTGGGGTCATGTAAATATTTCTCTCAAAAAGAGGGCTATGAATAGAAAAAGTTTAGGAAACCCTGGGATAGTGGAAAGTATACAAGACTTAAAGAATGAAGACCTTGGTTCAAGACTAAGTCTCAGTGCTTACTAGTTCTATGACAATGGACAAGTCACTTAATTTCTCTAAACCTATTTCCTCATCAGTAAAATTGCCATAACAAATATTTGTCCTATTTAAACTGTAGGGATATACTGAGGAAATGTTTTGTAAACAACAAAGCAATATATAAATGTTACTATTAAACTCTTCACCAAAGGAAGATCTAATTCATAAGAATGTTCCATTCCACTCTACATCTTTTAGGGCTTTGGGAAGGAAGAAGACATTTTCTATTTCCTTAACCTAAACTCTTCTCCTTTTCCCAGTAAGGTCTTAAAAATGTAAATGATTTAAAACTGAAGTATCAGTAATTTTTTTTAATTTTAAAAATTTATGCCAAGGCATTTCTTTCCTTTGAATTCCCGTGATCACTTGTAGAACAGAGTATTACAGAAGCTCAGAATGAGAAAAGTCTCCAGCAACAATAACAACTGACACTTTTATAGTAGTTTAAAACTAAGAAATAACTTCTTCATCATAATCTTATAAAGTAGATAGTATATCTTATATTATCCTTATTTTAAAGATAGTGAAACAAAAACTCAGGATTTATGTGGCTACTCTTAAGATCAAATGACTAATATGAAAAGTTGCTCCAAATCACTATTGATCAGAGAAATGCAAATTAAGACAACTCTGAGGTACCACTACTCACCTGTCAGATTAGCTAAAATGACAGGAAAGGATAATGACAAGTGTTGGAGGGGATGTGGGAAGGCTGGGACACTGATGCATTGTTGGTGGAACTGTGAACAGATTCAACCATTCTGGAGAGCTATTTGGAGCTATGCTCAAAAAGTTATCAAACTGTGCATACCCTTTGACCCAGCAGTGTTTCTATTGGTCTTATATTTCAAAGAGATCTTAAAGGAAGGAAAGGGTCCCACATGTGCAAGATGGTTTGTGACAGCTCTTTTTGAAGTGGCTAGAAACTGGAAACTGAAGGGATGCCCATCAGTTGGAGAGTGGCTGAATAAATTATGGTATATGAATGTTATGGAATATTATTGTTCTGTGAGAAACGACCAGAAGGATGATTTCAGAGAGGCCTGGAGAGACTTGCATAAACTGATGCTGAGTGAAGTGAGCAGAACCAGGAGATCATTTTTCACGGCAACAACAATACTATATGATGATCAGTTCTGATGGACATGACTCTCTTCAACAATGAAATGCTTCAAACCAGTTCCAATTGTTCAGTGAAGAAAGCCATATACACCCAGAGAGAGTAATGTGAAATATGGACCACAATATAACATTCTCATGCTCTCTATTGATGTTTGCTTGTATTATATTTCCTTTATCTGATTATTCTTTCTTGTAGATACGATTTCTCCTGCACAAAAATGATGTGTGGAAATAAGTATACATATATTCAATTTCTTAAGTATTTTAACATAATTAACATGTATTGGATATCCTGCCATCCAGGGGAGGGGTGGGGAGTAGGGGAGAAAAATTTGTAACATAAAGTTTTGTAAGGGTTAATGTTGAAGAATTACCCATACATATGTTTTGCAAATAAAAAGTATTAATAAATTTTTTAAAAAAAGATCAATTGACTAGTAATTGTAAAGGTAAACGTAGACCTAGGTCCACTACTCTAAGCTCAGAACTTTCTCCACCTCATCATACATGTCCAGCCTCCTTCTATGTATAATATTAATTCTAAGAAAATTGGCAAATAAATACCTATCTCTTTTTAAAAACTTGTAGAGAATGAGGGAAAATGGATCTTGTTAATTCCCAACTAGCTTATTCTAATGGAGCAAAACAGTTGTTAAAAATGCTTCTTTCAGTTTAGATGAAATCTGTCTCTTTAACTTCCAATTCACTGGTTCTAGTCTAGCCTACAATGGTTCAAGCCTGCACCATATAATTTGATGCTTAATTATATATTATCTTGTACCATTTCTTGTTTCATATCTGTTCATCTCCTCTTCCCATCTAGCCTGTATACTTCTTAATGGGGAAAACTATGTGGTATACCTCTATATCTCTTTATATTTTTAAAAGTTATGTTCTTTGTTTTTTGTATAATATTAATTTATGGATATATCACTTCTACTGTTCCTCACTCTCAAGTCAAACCTGCTGTATGAGATCTTTCCCTATCTGCTAGTGCATTTTTCTAAAATTAATTTCCATTAATATTATATAAAATAAAGGTATAAATTTGCTGTATGTAAATAACTATACCTATTTATTTACCAAGTATAAAGACTTTTAGTTATTTACATGTTTTCTCTCTTATTAGAATGCAAACTTGCTAAGGGCAAGGATTGTTTTTTGGCCATCATTTATATTCCCTGTGCTTAGCATAGTGCCTAGTATATAGTAAAAGTTTGTTTTTGGGGGGATTTTTTGTTGTTGTTGTTGGCTAAGTGATGATTACTCCGAGAACTTTGTCACAAAGAATTTAAAAAGAAAGAAAAAAGCTTCAGCAAATCTAACCAACTTGTTGACTACATCTGACAATACTGGCATTATTCTACCTCAATCCTCAATAATTCCCACCTCTATAATGAAATCAAGGGAGTACTATTTCTCATCTATTCTCTGGCTCCAAGCTTGGTCATTATAATTATTCAATATTCCATTTTATTCATATTGTTATAAATATAATGCTTAATGTGTCTGGGTCCATTTACTTTTGTGTTTCTTATAACTGTGGTGTCATTTCAGTTGTGTTGTACCCTTTATGACCTCATTTGGGGTTTTCTTTGCAAAGATACTAGAATGATTTGCTATTTCCTTTTCTAGTTCATTATATAGATGAGGAAACTGAGACGAACAGGGCTAAATGACTTGTCCAGGGTTGCACATCTAGTAAGTGAATGGGGCCAGATTTGTACTCAGGAATATTGTACCAACTATCTACCCCTTTATTTGTTTTTACTCTGTATCAGTTCACATAAGTTTTTCCTATATTGCTCTAAATCCTTTATATTTATTCCTTATGGTAAGAAATATGGTATATTTCATTACATCTAGGAACCATACATTATTTAGCTATTTTCCAATCAATGGGCATATATGTTAGCTTCTTTTTAAGGGTACACATATTCCTCTGTATTAATCTAAGAGAACACTGCTCACTTTCAAATTGCACAGTGCTGGAAATGATCACCAAAGGAAGATTTAAGGTTGTGAGAGTCAAATAATCTATTGACAGATAGATACAAAGGATGGACTAAGAATCATTAGCTTTGTAATCTGCCCCAGCTAGTTAGGAAATGGCAAATCCAGTTATTATAGTTGTCCTAGGTCATAAGTTTCCTATACTATGAGATAAAACTCAAGTTCTATTGAATGAATGAAGTAATTTCAAAGTATTTGTTAAGACCTAATCATGTACAAAACACTACTGAGTGCAAGAGATATGTCAAAAAGAGCATGAAAATCTATCATTTTAAGGAGCTTGCTTTCCAATACAAAGAGAAAAATATATAAGAAAGTTCAAATTCAAGGATATGGGGAGAGTTCATTATAATATATTTCATATTGATAAAGTGTTTTGCATTTTGTAAGAAAGTCTACCAAAGTTGATAGGAAGTGGACCTGAACTCAAGGAGATAAAGGGAAGGCAAAAAGTAATGTCTGTTTACATACAATTTGTGTATTTCAAAATAGATAGTGCTGTCTATCCTTGAGTAACTGTCAACTTAAAATGTTATTATTGTTGCTCTGAAGGATGTCATTTTCTTTTATTCCTCTCTTTTATTATCTGCATCATCTACTCCATAGCTTCATCAGTTTTGAATTGTCTCCTATATAGTTTAAATAAGGAACTCTGTGTCTCCACAACCAAAAGATATAGAGAAAAGATTGGTTATATGTGATACTTGAGATATATGGAGATGGATGAACCAAAACAAAAGATGAAAAGGATCAGGGAAAGGAAGCCTTTCTCAAGCTGCCTGTGACTAGTTGGAGTACATAGTGCTTTTTCTCTGCCAACAAGAAAAGGACTTAAAATATTTCTCTGCTCTACCCAACACAGGGGAACCAGTCTTGTGGCTAAACTCTCCTTGCAGAGAGGTGAGAA
>JAJPUD010032044.1:0-12162 GCA_023553655.1 Myrmecobius fasciatus | reverse complement strand
AGTTCCCCAGCATCGATCTTTACAAAGCTTTCCATTACAACTTTTACCCCCATTCTCCTCCCCTCCCCTAGATGGCAGGAAGTCTACTACATGCTAATAATGTTGAAATACTTGACAAGTTGTGCAAGAAAAATCCTATCTACAAGAAAGAAAAAGAAAATCAGAGAAAGACAACACAATGTAAGCAAACATCAATAAAGATCATGAAAATGTTACATTGTGGTCCATGTGTCATATCCCTCTCTCTGTGTGTATATGGTTTTCTTCAGTGAACAATTGGAACTGGTTTGAGACAATTCTTTGTTGCAGAGAGTCATGTCCATCAGAATTGATCATCATGTAATATTGTTGTTGCTGTGTATAATAATCTGGTTCTGCTCATTTCACTCAGTATCAGTTCATGCAAGTCTCTCCAGGCCTCTCTGAAATCATCCTGCTGGTCATTTCTGTAAGCATTAATGTTGAAGAATTACCCATACATATGTTTTGCAAATAAAAAGTTTTCATTAAAAACAAAAACAAAATATAAAAAAAGAAAAGAAACTACTTATGTAAATGAATACAATTAATTGAATAAATTGATTTTTTTGATCCTTAATTTTGACACTTTTCATTGGTAAATATTTCTTACTTATAGTTCTGTATTTTCCAAAATAATTTTTGCATGAGTTTTAGCTTTTTAATCCACAGTCAAAAATTTGAATAGTGAGTGTAAAAAATTTTCTAGATTGTTTTAATTCAATGAAAAGGTCACTCATTAATTCCTCATATTTTCATACTAGATGGATTAAAAAGAATTGAGATAAAATTCTTCATGCTTTCTTTTAAGAGAAGGGGGAAAAACCTTCCCATGGAAAACATGAAGGAATAAGATGGTTCAGTCTATTTAGACAGAGCAATAGTATGTATATCCCTGTTCCCATATGAAGGTCACTGACTGAGCAGGCTGAATAGAAAAATCTCTGATCTTCATATGATTCCTAGTAAAGCCATTGGGAAGGAATAACTGGATGACTGTCAAACCACTAAAAGCTTTTGGCAACTAAAAAACAAGTGAAATCACTACTCATGCAGGACAATGAAACACATTATAGGAGAATCTTTATCCAACAAAATTGGAAATGTCAATTTTGGAAATAGATCAATATTAATTAAATGAGAAAGCCATGTTAGAGAAAAGATCATTGAAAGTATCAAACATTAGGTTCTTATGTAAGACATACATATAAACTACCCAATCATAGGTAAATTCATTTTAAAGGAATATGTTTTGGATTTTGAATTCTACTTTTCCAAACAAACTTCATTCTTGATATTTATTTTTGTTTTATTTCTCTCTTGAACCCTCCTGGAATTTCATGTTGGAGTTCATGGCCTCTGGGGTATCAATGGGATTTTCTTATTCATTAAGGAATTTTGATTTATTTTCTTTCATAGCTTCCTATAACATTTGCTCATAATGTTTTAGTATCTTTTTTAACTCATTCTTCCTTTTGTTTTGAACCAATTTATTGCTTTAGCTGCATATGTCTTAAATTTTTTTACCTTTTTTTTAACTTGTAGACAAGCATTTTACTTTCTGCCCTTACACTTGATATTTCCTATAATATCACTGGGTTTTTAACTATCTCTTCAGTTCTTTTCTCTTACACTGTCCAATAGACTTCCTAATTTAACTGCCACTGCCATCCATCTATCCTGGTCCTCTGGGAAAGCTCAACTTCCTTTCACTCCTGGATAGGAAATTGTCAAGCCAAATCCCTATTCTGAGTCAGTGGCGGAGGAGGCAGGAACTTTGTGAAGGAAGAAAGGGCTAGTCTTTGCTGGCTTCTAGTATTCTTTCTCTTAGACCTTAGAATCTTTCTTTGCTATTCTGTGATTCTGTTCTTCCATCTAAGCCAGTTCTTTTACAAGTACCCCTCCTCTTGTCCCGTAGCCTACCCCTTTCCTTATGTGACATCTAGGAATGGGATGGTAATGCTTAACAATAGTATGGAGAATAAGTATCTCTTCAGACAGGCACTGAGTCACAAGCCACAAGTCTTCTTTTGCTCACTGCCCTGGGTGTAAAGAGCAATGTTTTGTAGGAGCTCTAAGTTTTTAAAATTTATTCAATGGAAAATCATGGGAATTTTAAAATCCTTGGGAGAAGACAAGGGCATGCTTCTTTTTATCTTGAAGATTCCTTACTTTCTGAATAACTGAAATATAATTCATTTTCCTGAGGTTTTATTGGGGTGTTGAAGATTGGGTAAAATTACTTCAGGGGTCAGTAAGTTAGTCAGTCAACATGGAAATATCAAGCACCTACTATGTTCCAGACACTGTCCTAAGCTATGAAAATACAAAGACAAGCAAATAAAGCCTTGCTTAGAGTCCTGTGATATGTTACATTATTTTAAAGATGAATATGTGATTGCATCTTTTAACTCTTTCCTACAAAGGATGCAGGGACCTTCAAGAATTGATTTTGATGAGAAATGAGTTCCTGGTTTATCCATGGCATTTGTAAAAGGCATCTTGAACATAGCTAATTGTTGGCAAATTTTGTTGTGTCTTTGGTGAATAAAAGAAGTCTTTACAAAATGTCTAAACCAATGACACCACCATCCCATTAATAATTCTTAAATTTAACTGCTTTAACATTTTGGCAAGGGTAAAAAGAAGAAAGATAAGATGAAAATAAATCAAGCATGGGCCAGGAAAAAAGTAAAGGGAATATGTGAGAATAAGAAAGAGAGAACCAGTTAGTAAACTTCTGATACTTAGAGACTTTAGAATAAAAAAATACTATTGCTCAAAAAAATGTAGACCTCTTTGCCTGAGGTTTTGGAATTATGTTACAGGAGGCCTTTCATTTGTGGTTAAGCCTTAAGTTGATTTATATTTGGGTAAGGGGAGGTTATGAAGGAATGGAAATGCCTACAATTGGGTTTTGTTGCTTCCTTATCAATAAAATATTTAATTTCAATTAACAAATGCATTTTTTCCAAACAAAAATTGGTCATGAACTAAAATGCTGAACTCTATATGTACCTAAGTTCTTTTTCTATCATTTACTGAAGAACTCCTTTCTCAGGTTAAGTATTTGGCTTCAGGACTATTTATTTTAATTTGGTTCTTAATTATCCTTTTAAACTCCCTTTATGCTTATGTTTGTAGTAGATTTCCAAGTTGTTCCCTTTACCACATTGTTTGTGTTTGAAAATACTTTGCTTATTGCTTTTTCTACAGTTATATCCTAGTTAACCACATTGGTTTCTGTCCTCTCTTTATAGTCATCCAATGTCAATTTCATGCTAGTCCCTCCCACTATTTCTAAAATATTTCCTTTTTTTTTTCCCTGAAGTCAATTTTCTGGGCAAATGTTAATTCTGGTCTCTTGAGATTCTTTATATTTTGCCCAAACCAACTTTTCCCATATTCAAAAATGACCTGACTAGACAGTCTTCCATAGAGACAATGTTTTGAAATTTGAGTTTCCCAATTTAATGTTCATTCCTACTTTTCATTTATTTTCTATATTTATATTTCTCTGTATTAGAGTAGGATAAAATCTTAAAAATACACTAATTTTAGTCTTCATTAAACCTTCCCTTCACTTTTCTTCCTTTCTCTTCCTTTTCCCCTGGACATCAGTGTATTAAATAGCTAATAGGAATATTCTTCTTCCAACACTGAGATGCAATTGCACTTTAATTTACTGTTATAAAGTTGACTAAAGCAGTTAAAATCCATGATACATTTATAGCCACAAAGATAAGATTGTAAGCTTTCTGAGGGCAAGGACTATCTTTTGCCTCTTTTTTAGATCCCCAATACTGTTCTTGGTATATAAGCATTGCTTAATAAATGTTTATTTACTGGGATAGCTAATAGCATCATTTGCAGTATTAGAGTATATCTTCCTTAATGCATAGACAGTTTTTAAACCACTATCTAGCTTTTCCTGTAAATGACTAGATTCAATATAGCTTAATGGTTTAAAAGAATTAAGACCCTTCCTTCTTTTAGCCTTTTTAAAGTCTCTGTTAGAAGAACAAAATATTTAGGATATTTGATGTAATACAGAAATATCCTATAACAAACTACATAAAATTGTGGAGATTAAAACCATCCCACCTATGATAAGAGATACTGAGGCAAAGGTCTGAGCCAATGACACTTTATTAATTATTAAAAATCTTTTTCACAATCTGAGATGCTACCTCTTGCCAAGGTCCTATTTTTAAAGAAGTAGATGTCCAGTCATTCCAGAAAGGCTATACAAAAGACAGAATAATTCCATTGAATAAGCAAAATAATATGTCAGCAGGTCACAAGTTGGGTGAAGCAAGATATATCTCCATATAAGCTGGACTTCTTAATTTGGTCAGGACGAAATGGTACAAACCATCACAGTCAATAATCTAAGTGGTTTTAATGTGATCATCTGCTCTTATTCAAGTGATTGATCCAGGGGTATAAAAATATTTTGGAGAACATTCCATGTTGTTGTCACCTCTGCCAACTTGAGCTTGGTCATCATAACAAGGCAAAACAAGGCTGGAAGGCCCTTTTTAAACTTCCTGTACTTAAGCAAGTTAACTTAGAATCTGCAGTTCACAGCTCTGGGGCCTTATATATAGAACTTTGTTATGATTCTACCAATTTGATTAATACTGATTGAAATAGAGCAGGAATCCAAAATGAATTATTTCTTTCAGTACAATCATGTCAAAGAAGAAAGTGTGATAGGTTATGTCAATGAAACATCGAAACATTCATAATAAAAATTTTAAAAAAAGATTAATCATTTGGAAATTTTATACTATGAAACATTATTTTATTGCAAAATAAAAAAGAAATGCAGTGAATCATAAACTTATATATGAGAACAGTTTAAAATGAATCCTGACTGAGGATGGACACTAACAAGGTATCCTAGAGTTATAAGTGGGAAGGTTCTGAGATGTCATCTCAGATAAAGATGCCCCACTACACACCTGTTACACACACATACACACACATCATTTTACCATATAAAAATAATTTAGAGGCTGGCAAGATTAAGTGACAAGAACTAACTCATGGAGATGGTAAATAAAAGTAAATTTGAATTCTGGTTAACTGACTTTAAACTATTTATTATTTTTTCTCCTCTGCAATTCTGTCCCAATAACTTGGACCAGTGTCATAGGACTAAGGTACTATATAATGTTTTAAGTATTTGTTAATATATACTGTGTTATTCAATTTACTAATCACTCTTTAATTTCCTTTATTATTCTCTTGCAGATTTTGACCTTGGAAGATCCTTCTCTCCCTATGGTTACCTCTTGCATTTAATGAATTTCTCATAGTTTTCCATTTTGAGGAAGTGCCCAAATCAGCCATCTTTATTCTTTCACTCCTCTCCAAGATTTACTACTGATTTTCTGGGCTTCTCCACCATTCCTCCACTCAAAGATACTTTTCTTGCCCCTATAATTTAGCTACTATTATGAATTTATATAAACTCAGAAAGTAATCTGGAATAATTGGGATGTATTGAGAAAATGGCGTGGCCAGAAATATACTTTGGCAGTTCTCTGGAAAATGAATTGGGTTGGGGAGAGACCTGAGACTTGAAAATCAATGAGTGTTAATAAGGATTATTTCTCCAGTTTTGGTTGTGATGTCTTCAAGTAAAGGCCCAAATAAAAAAGATACATGATTTATCTAGAAATAGAGTGGAGTAAGTGGAAAAACAAAGCAATTATCCTACTGTAACCCAATGAACCTATCAGAGTACCAATGGTGGCACTCCACCGGCATTCTTGATGTGACCTTGCACTTATTCTCTTCCCATATCAAGAAGTCCATTGCACTATTATCAGATATAAACAATTCTCAGACTATTCTGTTTGAATAAAGTGACTGTAAGGATGCAGCTCTTTATCAGCCTCCAATGCCTACTCCTCCAAACTCTGGACAACTTTAAACAATATTGGAAATATTGAATAACAAACCTTTAGACAGGTTTGGAACCTGGCTATGCAGGTGGATTCCACCTGACTTCTCCTTGATCCCTCCCTCTGAGTTATTAAATTCTTCCTTGGTATTTTCACTCCTCCCCTAGAAATTCCAGAGGTTTTATTTCCTCTAGAAAAGATGTTTTCAAGATGAATATCTTTTCTAAGACCTGTTGAGTACTGAGCTATAAGATACTCTCTCTTTCTTCCCCCTCCTCCTACTGTTTTCACTTTAATGGCATCTTTTTCCTTTCTATATCTAACTCTGGGAAGTATGCTATACTCATCTATGGATTTCGCCTACCAGTAAATGGCATCCTCACACCTCATGGCATATTACTTTAATGTTTTTTCCAAGAATCATTTTATCCTTTCTTTGGTAATTCTTTTCCAAAATCTATTTCATATATATCACTCCTTGTGCCTATTTTAACTCTTCATTTTGTCTGTAATCTCTTCTCCTAAATAAATATCCCTTTTAATAAAGAGAATGTTTTTTGTGAATTTATTAAATGTTTATTTTGAATTAGGAATTGCTACCATGATTTCATCACCCTTATAATGAAACTGGAGGAAACCCTCATGATAAGATGCCATGCCCTTCAAAAATGGTGTACATCCAGAGACATATCATTAAGCATAGAATAATTAAATATATAGTCTTCAGACCATGGCAGAAAAAGAGAATTCATGATTGTACAACTCTTCTAGGGTCATAATGCAGGCAGAGAACCTTGCTTAATTTGGAGTCATGACAGCTATAGGATCAGAAAAGCTCAGGTGTTTTTTGTTTGTTTGTTTATTTGATGAGAAAAAGTGTTTTGCTCAGGAATATTTGATTGGTTCCTAGAACCTGAGGTATTATGGATAAATGTTGTGTCTGAAGTGAGTGAATGTGAAGTTAGTTCAAATCAGGGCTGAGTCATTGATTATTGATATGCACAAGTCACTTAACTTCTTTCTCTCTCAGTTTTCTCATCTGTAAAATGATAATAATTATAGCACCTATCTTGCAAGTTTGTTGTGAAGATCAAATATGATAATAATCATAAAAAGCTTAGCACAGTGCCTGACACACAGTGAGATAAGTATGTGCTATATTATTATTTTTTATTATTACAGAGGTAAATATATGCCCATCATCTAGAAATACTGTAGTTTCTAGCTGGAAAATTTGCAGGAATAGAAAATGTAGATATGGGGAGGTTTCCCAAAAGGCATAGGAGCCAAGGGGTTGTAGTAAGGAGATTAAAACTAGACCAGGGAGAAGATAAGATATTGAACAAAGAAAGATTAGGAAAAAACCCAAGAGTTGTTGGCATAGTGAAGGAAATGATGAGGTCTCTGCCAGTAAAGCCATTAAAATGAAATAGAAGTTTTCATCATTCAGTACAAATTGAAGTACAAATTAAAGAAAGCAGAAACTATATTTTAAGATAAATATTTATATTATAACTTTCTTCTAATTGTGTTTCAGTAGCTAAAAAATACATTGTACCTAACCTTTATACCTCATTTCAACCAATGAAGTTTCATTTGATACCCCTAACAAATCCTGTCATGATAATAATTGTTGTTGGACTCAGGGCATTGATGCAGATGCTGTACTGGCTTCCAATCTACTAAGTGACTCATCAGCTCCTTCTGCTCTGGACCTTATACTCAGTGATTGGCTTCAATGACCTGTTAAAAAAGGGGTAAAGTTCTTTTGCTCACAGTTTTTGGTCTGTAGTATGCTTAACCTAAGAGATACAAGGAAAATGACTTAGTCCTTAGATCTTAGTTTATATCTCCTGTTATTCTAAAGCAAGAAGTAAAAATATATTTAATGCCAAATGTGATTCATGTATAAGAACACTATTATTTCCTTTTTCCAAAAGAAGTGCTAAACACAAAAGCTTCACATAAACATTCATTAATAAATAATTTAAAAGAATGTGTATTACAAACTATTGTTTTATTCTCCTAGGAGGATTAATACATAAACACCAGACCATAAGTGAGTTTGTAGGAGTACTAATTCACCTTTCATGTTTCAGCACAGTTCAAAGAATTTCACACAAGTCCAAGTTTTTTGATAAATTAAACCAGAGATTGAGTACATATTACATTAATAGTTGCTTTCTCCAAAGTAGAAACATGCTTCTATGCCTTCTATGAATATGTCACTTAAACTCACATAGTAAGTAAAAAAGTTGGAGTTAGAACTAGGTCTTGTGAAGTCATACTTTCTTTTTACATAGGGAATTATCCTGGTCAAAGCATTACCAGACTCCTATACTAAAGTATTTTTTTCCTTTTTCGTCAAAGATAACTATTATTGTTGTTCTTATGACCACCAGAATCTTATCTAAATAAATAACTCATGCAAATTCATCGACAGGATTTGAGATTATATGTTGATAAAAAGTGATGACCTAGATGTTATAGCCAGGAGGAAGAATGGAGACTTAATAAGAGATGGAAGAGTCTGATTCTTTTGCTACAGTGCTAATGTCAACTGGAATAAATAACACAAGAAATGGGTCATAGAGAAGAGCAAAAAAATCTTGTTCCAAATCCCCAAGCTATCTTAATATGACTTTGGAGTTGTCACAAGCATTATGTTAAGTAATGGTATTTGCCTTTTTGGAGCACCATCCAGAACAAATCAACATGCAGAAAAAAATGCACGGGGGCAGCTTTGCAACTGTATTGAAATCATATATGGATGAAGATATTAGTGGAGTTCATAGATCAAAGAAAGTATATAACAAATAACAAGATTGTCAAGGCATGAATTAGAAAAGGTTTAAATTCAAGAGATAATTTGAAAAGTGCCAGACTATTCAAAACAATATTTCTTTTAAATTGGTATAAAAAGCTTTTTGGAAAAATGTGTTTCCTATTGGTTGAAAACATGTTAATAACTTGGATTAGAATGGTGAGGAAGGAAATTATAAACTCCAAAACAAACATTATCAAAAATGCCCAAGACAAAACTAATAATAACAAAGTAACATTTTATATTCAACAATTTCAGCAACTTAAAGTTTCATCTATCTCATATAAAAATAGATAGGCAATGCTGAAAGAGATCAAGCAAGTAAACAAGCAAGATAGCAAGAAAGACAGAAAGACAGAAAGACAGAAAGAAAGAAAGAAAGAAAGAAAGAAAGAAAGAAAGAAAGAAAGAAAGAAAGAAAGAAAGAAAGAAAGAAAGAAAGAAAGAAAGAAAAGGAAGGATGGGAGGAAGGAAAGAAGGAGGGAGGGAAGGAAGGAGGAAGGAAGGAAAAAAGGAAGAAAGGAAGGAAGGAAGAAAGGAAGAAAGGAAGGAAATTAATCCTGGAGTGATTTCAAGAGCTAGACACACTGATTTGTTTTTAGTAAAGCTGTGAAATAGTTCACCCATTCTAGAAAATAAGTTTAGAGCTATGCTCCTCAAATGATAAAATTTTTCATACTTTTTCCTCATTTATAACCAATACTATAATCCAAAGAGAGCAAAGAAAGAGTCAAAAGTCCTATGTGTACAAAATATTTATAATATCATTTTTGTGGCAAAAAAGGAAACTAAGGATATGTCCAATTGGAGACTAGATGAACAAAGTGTGACATAAGAATATTTTGGTACTACTGTACTTTTAAAAATGAGAGAAAATACATAAGCAAAAGAACAAATTAGATAAAGGAATGGGAAAAAAAACATAGACAAATGAAAGTATAAGAAGGGAGAACACAATACAAAAGGAGAGTTTTGAGTCAAAACACTTGGGGAAATTTCAGTAGTAAGCTATCCCTTTTAGTTGAAAGTATTAGGAACACTTTATGAAGATAATAAAACTTGAATTGAACCTTGAATATAGGGAGGGAAATTTAGCAATCAGAAACAGAGAAAGTGAAAGAAAATTAGATTACTCTGCACAAAAAGAACATCAAAGTCATAAAAACAAATAAAGGGAACAGCTAGTTATCTAATTTCTTCTGTAATGGTGAATTCTGAAAAGATTATTTAAATCCAAATTATGGAATGCTTTGTAGTTAAGATTTCTAATATATTGAATTTTTTTCAGTAGTAATGGGGGAGAGTTAAGGTTTTTTTTTTTTAATACAGAAATGATATTATCACAAAGGTGTCTTAGGAAGAATACCTACCAGATATTTGGGGGAGGGGAAATAGCTTGGGAAAAGGCAAAGGCAAGAAGAAGGAAAACTACTTAGGAGGCTGATACCATGTTCCTGTTAAGAGGTAAATGAAGAATGAGATGGGGAAAAGAAGGTCAAAAAGAAAAGAAGAATAAAGGTTGAAAAATCTGAAGTCAAGGGATAGGGTATGCTTTTCCATTAGAATATCTGTTTTGGAGTCAGAGGAGGCCTTTTGGGGAAGATAGTAGATGCCCTAACAAATGTACTATCATTTTGATTATCAATCTTTGAGAAAGAAGTGAAAAAAATTGTATGTGGTTGTTGTAGAGGTGACCAAAGGTCAGAAGTCTAGCTTTGGGTCTTCAATTGTAAAACAACTTTGGTCACTAGAATCTTAGGGCAAAATTGATAATAGAATAGCAATGCATGTTTGAAGTACTCACCTTTGGAAGTTTTGTATCTGTAGATACTTACATAAAATAGAGATCAATGAATTGGGCATGAAACTTAAAAAGTTAGAAACAAACCAACTTAAAAACCTCCAATTACATAATACATGTGAAATTCTGAAAACAAAAGGAGAGACTAATCAAATTGAAACTAGGAAAACTATTGAACTAATAAAACAAAATTAGTTTTATGAAAAAAAATCAATAAAACAGATAAACCGTTAGGTAATTTGATAAGAAAAAAGAGAAAAAAAAAAAAAGAAAACCAAATTATTAGTACCAAAAATGAAAAGAATGAACTTTCCGCAAATGAAGAAATTACAGCAATAATTATGAGCTATTTTGCCAAACTGTATGTCAATAAATCTGATAATCTAAATGAAATGGATGAATGCTTACAAAAATATGGATTGACAAGATTAAAAGAAGAGCAAATAAATGAAATAGCCCCATTTTAGGAAAAGAAATAGAACAAGCTATTAATCAACTCCTTAAGAAAAAATCTTCAGTACCAGATGGATTTAAATGCGAATTCTACCAAACATTTAAAGAAGAATTAATTCTAATGACATGCAAACTATTTGGAAAAAAAAATAGGGAAAGGAGTTCTACCAAATTCCTTTTATGACACAGATATGGTGCTTGTAATAAAATAGGTAGGATGAAAACACAGAGAGAAAATTATAGACCAATTTCTCTAAAGACAGTTGATGTCAGAATCTTAAATAATATATTAGCAAAGAGATTATAGCAAGTTATCACTTAAACAATACACCATGAGCAAGTAGGATTTATACCACAAATGCAGGGCTGCTTCAATATTAGGAAAACTATTAGCATAATTGACTATGCCAATAACCAAACGAACAAAAATCATATGATTATTTCTATAGATGCAGAAAAAGCATTTGACAAAATCCAACACCTATTCCTATTGAAAACTCTACAGAATATAGTAATGAGTGTAGTTTCCCTTAAAATGTTCAGTAGCATCTATTTATAACCATCAGCAAGCATCATATGTAATGGGAATAAATTAGAACCATTCCAAATAAGATAAGGGGTTGAGATAAGGTTGCCCACTATCACAATTGATATTCAATATTGTATTAGAAATGTTAGCTTTGTTTCCCTAATGAATATTGATGCAAAAATTTTAAATACGATTTTAGCAACGAGATTACAGAAAGTTATCTCCAGGATAATACATCTTGACCAAGTAAGATTTATACCAGGAATGCAGGGCTGGTTCAATATCAGGAAAACTAACAGCATAATCAATTATATTAATAACCAAACTAACAAAAACCATATGATTATCTCCATAGATGCAGAAAAACCATTCGATAAAATCCAACACCCATTCTTATTAAAAACACTAGAGAGTATAGGAATAAATGGGCTTTTCCTTAAAATGATTAGTAGCATCTACTTAAAACCATCAGCAAGTATTCTATGTAATAGAGACAAACTAGAACCATTCCCAATAAGATCAGGAGGGAAACAAGGCTGCCCACTGTCACCATTATTATTATTATTATTTTTTAATTTTATTTTATTTGCATAACATATGTGTGGGTAATTCTTCAACAATA
>JAJPUD010032042.1:0-12165 GCA_023553655.1 Myrmecobius fasciatus | reverse complement strand
ATTTTGTTTTTCAATGAATTGTTGTCTTTTTCCAATTCACCAGTTTTGTTTTTCAGTGAATTGTTTTCTTTTTCCAATTCACCAGTCCTATTTTCCAGTTTTTGATATTTCTGTTGCACTGATCTCAATTTATTTCCCCATTCTTCTTCTAGCTCTCTTTTGAGATTCTTAATGCAATCTTCCAGGTAAGCCTTCTGAAAGGGAGACCAACTTAAGTCCGCCTTTGTGGCTTCATCTAGGATTGTTTTCATAATGTCAGGATCTGGGGACTGTTCTATTTTTTCTCTGTAAAAGTTGTCCATGGTGAGAGCTCTCTTCTTCTTGCTCATGATTTAAAGTTGGGATATCAAAAAAAAATAATAAAGTTGGGATATCGGTCACCAGCAGAGAATTCTGCAACAATTTGTATTTGCCCTGGGGCAGTTTGCCGAGTTGACTTCCAGTCTGAGGCTGGTCGGGCTAGATTCATACTAGGACCATGTTTTCAGCTGCTCTTGATCCACCCTTTACCAAAGGTAGATCTGCCAAAGCACCTGCCCACAAGCAGAGCAAAGTGGCCCAGGCATCTCCCAGGGGCTTCCTGGGTGCCTCAAATCCGCCCCTCTATCGCAGCCCTGACTTCTGCCCCAGCTGGAGTCTGATTGCGACCAGAGGCCGATTTCCCCTGAGGCTAACCTTCTCTGGAGTTCTTTCAAGGTAGATTTTTGATAGAAGTACATTGTAGTCCAAATGTTTGGCGGAGCCCTCACTCCAAAACCAGTTCGAAGGCTCACTTTGTCTGGGTCTGAGGGAAGGTCTCAGGAGTTCACAGAGAATGGTGTCATTTACTGTTTCTTTTTTACATTTAATTGTGAGGTTTTTTATGGCCTCAAACATGGTGAATTATTGGATAGGTGCCATGTATTCCTGAGAAAAAGATGTATTCCTTTCTGTCCCTATTCAATTTTCTACCGAGGTCTATCCTAGATATGATATGATCCTGTTAACCACCCTAGTTTCTTTCTTGTTTATTTTGTGGTTAGATTTGTCTGATTCTGAGGGGAAGAATAGTACCAGAATAGTTTTGCTGTCTATTTCTTCCTGTAACTGATTTAAAATCTTTTCTATGAATTTGTTCTATCACTTGGTGCATATGCATTTAGTATCATTACTACTTCATTATTTATGATACCCTTTATCAAGATGTGCTTTCCCTCCTTAACTCTTTTAATAATATCTATTTTTACTTTTGCTTTATCTTAGATCAGAATTACTACCCTCTATTATATTTACTTCAGCTGAAGCATAATAAATTCTGTTCCAGCCTTTTACTTTTACTCTGTATGTGCTCTCTGAGAATGTGTTTCTTGTAAACAACATATTGCAAGATTATGTTTTTTTTAATCCACTCTGCTATTTGATTCCATTTTATGGAAGAGTTCATCCCATTCACATTAACAGTTACAATTACCAGCTCTGTATTTCCCTCCATCCTATTTTGTGCCCCGTATACACTTTTTTTCTTTCTTTCCATACTGTCCTTAGTGGTGGTTTTTCATACACACAGCACCCAATACCTTATCTCCTATCATCCTCCCCTTTCTCTCACTTGCGTTTTTTAACCACTCCACATATTACCTTATCTTTTATCATCTCTTCCCCTTTCTCTTACCTTTTTTTTTCTTACTGTTTCTTCCCTTACTTCTATCCTGTCCATATATTTTCTTTTCTTTGTTCTCCTCCAACTTCTTTGTCGGATTAAATAAATTTCTATACCCAATTGAATGATTAAGTTATTCCCTCTTAGAGCCAAAACTGATAAGATAAGTTTCAGATAATTCTCATTCCCCTCCCTTTTCCCCCTCAACTGTAATAGGTCTTTTGAGTCTCTTGGTGTGAACTAATTGTCCCATTTTACCTTCCCTTTCCTCTTTTTCCAGTACAGACCTTTTTCCACTCCTTAATGTCTCTTTCTTTGATGTCATCATGTTGAAGTCCATTCACAAACAATCCTCAGTTCATGTGATGCCCCTCTTTGTCTGTCCCAGTATCAGATACAGTTTTCAAGAGTTATAGATATTGTTTTCCAATCTAGGGATGTAAATAGTTTAATATTTCAATATATATATAAGCATACATATATATTGAAATGTTAAACTATTTACATGTATATATGAATATATATTCCCCTGCTTATCTTTCTATTCTTTTCTTGAGTCCTGTGTTTGTAGATTTAATTTTCTGTTTAGTTCTGGTTTTTTCAATAATGATGGAAAGTCTCTTACTTTATTGAAGCTCCATCTCCTCCCTCAAAAGATACTGAATTTTGCTGTGCAATTTTCTTGGTTATATCTCCAAGTTTTTTGCTTTCCAGAATGTGGTATTCCAGGCTCTTGGATCCTTTATTATAGAAGCTTCCAGCTCCTGGGTAATCCTGACTGTTGCTCCTTAATATGTGAATTTTTTTGTCTGGCAGCTTACAGTATTTTTTTCCCTTGAGATTATAGTTTTGCAGTTTTACAACAATGTTCCTTGGGGTTTTCTTTGTGGGATCTCTTTCCAGAGGTAATCAATGTATACTTTCAATGAGTATTTCCCCCTCTGTTTCTAGAATATTGGGGGTTGGGGCAGTTTTCCTTAATGACCTCTTGAAGAATGCTATCAAGTTTTTTTTTTTTTTGTTTTGGTTTTGTTTTTGTTTTTCTCATGACCTTCAGGTAGATTAATAACTTCTGGATCTATTTTCTTCCATTTTTTTCATTCTCTTTAGTTTGTTTGACTGATTCTTGCTGCTGCGCGAAGTCATTAGTTTCCATTTGCCCTGTTCTACTTTTTAATGTGAGATTTTCTTCATTATCTTTTGTATCTCTTTTTCCTTTTGGTTTATTCTACTTTTTAAAGTGTTATTTTCTTCAGGCAATTTTTTTTCGTTCCTTTTTCAAGCTGTTGACTCTCTCATGCATACTTCTCATTTTTTTTCTCATTTTTTCTTCTACCTGTCTTAGTTGCTTTTTGAAGTCTTTTATGAGCATTTCAAAGAAATCTCTTTGGACCTGAGACCAATTTATCTCACTGGTTGAGATTTCTGTAGACATTCTGTACTTGTCTGAGTTTGTGTTTTGGTCTATCCTATCACCTTAGTAGCTTTCTATAACCAAGGTTCTTTCCTGTTTCTTGCTCATTTTCTCTCCTTTTTTTGTATTTCCTCTTCTTTTACTTTTAGGTAGACCTCTGCTCCTGGGGTAAAGGTGGCACTGTCCCAAGCTCCCTCTGCAACTCTGAGCCTTGGCTTTGAGCACAGGAGCCCCTTGTATTTGAGAAGGGTAGGTTTGTCTGCTCATTCAGGAAACAGCCTGGTTTCCCAGAATTTGTTTTCTGAGTTGGGACTGGAGGCTGCTCCCTTGATTTGCTCCTTTACTGAGCCAGGACTGAGGGTCTTAGTTGCTGATTAGCTGTGATTAAGCCCTTCTTATCAGCTTTCCCAGAGTCTATCTGAGCTGGGGTGAATATCCTTTTCACTCTAATAAGACTGACCTTTTTTTAAGTTTTTTAAGTCTATATTGAGCTGGAGAATGGTTTCATTCCATCAACCTCTAGTCAGAGGCTTGGTTTCATGTGATTTTTGAGGGAAACTGGAAAAGCTCAAGCAGCTTCCTGATTTTATTCCTCCATCTTGGCTTCACCCCCTGAACTCCACACCTGATTTTCAAAATCTTTTTTGAGCTCTTCCATGGCCTAAGGCCAATACATATTTTTTCTTGTCTTTCTTATCTTCTGAACATATTTGTTTTGATCTTCTTTATCCCTATGATAAGTTTCTATAGTCAATTTTTTCCTTTTATTTGCTTATTTTCCCAGCCTATTTCTTATTTTTTAACTTTTTCTTAAAGTATAGCTCTGCTTTTAGGATGGAAAGCCCACAATCTTGATCTTTAGAGGTTTTGTGCAGCTGTTTTCAGAAACGCTTCTAGGGACTTATAATGTTCATTTCTTCCAAAATGGTATGATATAAGAAAAGGTTTATTTAATTTTCTCTTGGCCTAGGCTCTTATCTGTGAGCAATTCCAAGCACCCTTTTCTTCTCTAAAACTGTGAGAAGGATCCCTGATCCCCTACACCATAAAACTGTGTTGTGCTACTGCTGTTCCTCACTCTGGCACTGCCACCGAAGACTTTGACCCATACCTAAGAATGAGGAAAATAACAGTGTTGTTTCAGTGCTAGCAAAGAGACCCCTGTAATATTCTTCTGACTAGCTATTTGACCTCCTTACTATCTGTGATTTGAGAGCTCTGGAAGCAGCAGGTGCTGCTGCTAATTCAGTGCCTTCCAAAGTCTGTCCCTGGTTTCTTGGGACTGGGTCTGTGCTGGTTCAGCCTGCATCAGACTGTACTTCACTCTTACCTAGGTATAAAAGACTATTCCTGCTGACCTTCCAAATTGTCTGTGCATAGATAATTAATTCACCCCATTATTTTCTGGGTTTTGCTGCTGCAGAAATTGTCTTATGGCGTTATTTAAAGGTATTCAAGGGTTATAAGAAGAGTTCAGGCAACTTGCTGCCTTTTCTCCACCATTTCAGGTCTGCTCAAGAAAGGTCATTTTTCTTTTGAAATCCTAATAGTTCTGTTTATTCAGTTGTTAGGGAGAAACAAATTAATAAGTATTTATCTCCTAACAATTTAGTAACCAGTTGAAAAAAATTCAGAGAAACTGAAAGAAAGCTAAAATTTTAATTTCATTATTAAATAACCATAATTAGTAATAAAAATAGCTGCACCTATTGGGAAATATTTTTTTCTTATTCTCAATATTATTTTATTTTTCTAATTATCTATAAAGATATTTTTTACCAATCATTTTTATAAGAATTTGATTTCCATTTTTTTCTCATTTCCTCCCTTATTTCCTCCCTCCTTAAGATAGTAAGCAAACTGATACAGGTTATAAATGTGCAATTATTTTAAACATATTTCCATATTTGTCATGATATGCAAGAAAAATCAGAACAAAATGGAAAGATGACAAGAAGTAAAAACCAAACCAAAAAAGCTGAAAATATTATGCTTCAATTCTCAATTGGTGTCCGTATTTCTCTCTGGATGCAGATGGCATTTTCCATCCCAAGTCTATTGGAATTGTCCTTGAATTTCTATATCACAGGGAAGAACTAAGTCTATTTTGGTTGATCAGCATACCATTTTGTTACTGTGTAAAATGTTCTTCTGGTTCTGCTCACTTTATTCAGCATCAGTTCATGTAATTCTGACCAGGTTCTTCTGAAATCATACTGCTCATCATTTCTTAGAGAACAATAATATCTATTACATTCATATACCATAACTTATTCAGCAATTCTACAATTGATTGGTATTCACTCAATTTCCAATTTCTTGCCACCTCACAAAAAAGCTACCACAATTTTCCATCTTTTATGATTTCTTCGAGATAAAGATCCAAAAGCAATACTGCTATATCAAAAAGTATGCACAGGTTTATAACTCTTTCAGCATAATTCAAGCTTGCTCTCCAAAATGATTGGATCAATTAACAACTCCACCAACAATGCATTAGTGTCCATTTTCCCATATCCCAATTCATCATTATCTTTTCATGTCATCTTGGCCAATCTGAGACAATCTCAGATTTGTCTTAATTTTCATTTCTCTAATCAATAGTGATTTAGAGCATTTTCCATATGTCTAGAAATGACTTTAATTTCTTCATTTGAAAATTGTCTGTTCATAACTGAAAAATGACATACATATATGTGTGTGTGCATGTAATGATTATTATTATTATAAAATTTACTCAGTTTTCAACACATATTTTAGAAATGAGGCCTTGATCAGAAGATCTGATAGATCTGACTTCATTTTTTTTTTCTGAAAAGTGTTTTATAGTTATGTTCACATAGTTCCTGGGTTTGACTTGACTTGCAAACTCCCAAATATTTCATATATTCAACAGTTATTTTAAATGGAATTTCTCTTTTTTATTTCTTCCTGCCAAGCTTTGTTTGTAATAAGTGTATTTGTTTTATATTCTGCAACTTTGTTAAACCTGTTGTTTCAAGTTTTTTTTTAATAGTTGCTTCTTTAGGGTTTTCTAAATATACCACTATATCATCTGTAGAGAATTATAGTTTTGTTTCATAATTAACTACTCTAATTCTTTCAACTTCTTTTTTCTTTTCTTATTTCTAAAGCTAGCATTTCTAGTACAATATTAAATAATAGTTATGATAATAGGCATCCTTGTTTCTCTACTGATCTTATTGGAAATGTTTATATCTTATCCCTATTATGTAGAATGCTTGCTTATGGTTTCAAATAAATGCTAGTTGTAATTTTAAACAAAACTATTTATTTCTATGCCCATTAGTGTTTTTGTTTTAATTAGGAATATTGTATTTTGTCAAATGCTTGTCAAATGCTTTTTATGCATCTTATTAATATAATCATATTATATCAATATTAATAGGGTAAATTATGCTGATGGTCAAATTCCACTTGGTTATAGTGAATAATCCTGTAATAAATTGCTGTTATATCTTTGCTGATATATTATTAAAAATTTCTGTGCCAATATTCATTAGGAAAATTGGTCTATAATTTTCTTTCTCTGTTTTTGCTCTTCCTGGTTTAGGTATCATTACCACATCTGTGACATAAAAGCAATTTGGTAGGACCCTTTCTTCACCATTTTTTCCACATAGTTTATATAGCATTGGAATTAATTGTTTTTTTTAAAGATTTTGCTAATATTCACTGGTAAATCCATCTGTCCTAATGATTTTTTTTCCTTAGGGAGTTCATTGATGATTTATTGAATTTTATTTTTTCTAAAATGGGTTTATTTAAGTATTTTATTTCCTTTTCTATTAACCTGGGCAATTTATATTTTGGGAAATATTCATCCATTTCAATTAGATTGTCGGATTTGCTGACATACAATTGGGAAAATAACTCCTAATTATTACTAGCATAGTTTTGTTATTTCTTCTGTAAATCATTTAATTTCTTCCCTAAGAATTTAGATGCTATACTACTTGACACATATATGTTTAGTATTGATATTCTTTCATTATCTATGGTAAACTTTTAGCAAAATGTAGTTTTCTTCCTTATCTTTTTTAATTATTAGATCTATTTTTGCTTTTGCTTTTTCTAAGGTCAAGATCATTACTCCTGCTTTTTTTAAACTTCAACTGAAGCATAATATATTCTGCCCAAGCTTTAGGATTCTGGCTTTTAATTCACTCTGCTGTCTCCATTTTATGGGAAAGTTCATCCCATTCAACAGCTATGATTATTAACTCTTTATTTCCCTCTATTCTATTTTCCCCATTTATACTTTTTTCTCTCCTTTCACTTTTTCCCTCTCACCAATGTTTTACTTCTGATCTCCACAGCTCTCAATCTGCCCTCCTGTCTATCAGCACCCTAATTCAATATCCTAGAACCAGAGGATAAAAGAGTCATTGAAAGAATCCACTGATCACCTCCTGAAAGAGACCACAAATAAAAACTTCGGGGAATTTTGTAGCTAAATTCCAGAATTATCGGATCAAGAAGAGAATACTGCAAGTAGCCAGAAAGAAACAATTCAAATATCAAGGATCCACAGCCAGGATTACATAAGACTTAGCAGATGCAACATTAAAATATTGAAGGGCCTGGAATATGATATTCCATAATGCAAAGGAACTTGGATTAAAACCAAGAATCAACTACCTAGGAAAATTGAGTATTATCTTTTGGAGGAAAATATGGAAATTTAATGAAATAGAGTATTTTCAATCATTTCTGATTAAAAGACCAGAGCTGAAGAGAAAATTATATCTTTAAATACAAGATTCAAAAGAAGCATAAAAAGATAACCAAGAAAGGTGAGGGGGAGGGAGAGTACTCCATACACTTTGAGATAAGGTTTCTTGATTGATTGAGTTTGACATTGTTGCTTTACAATTAATCTTAGCAATGACCTAATTTCAAGATTTCTATATGACTATGATCTGGATGTAGGTCAATAGTTCTTTCTATCTTGCCTGTGAAGCTTATTATGTTATCATTTTATTGTAGACTCTCACATTTAGCTTTATTTATGTCTGTCCTTTCATATCTGATACTACATTTATTCATCCACACCAAGCATGATCCACCAGTAAAACTAGCAAACTTATGAACTAGGCCTCTTAAGGTTTTGATACTCCTCTGGTTGTTTACATCATTCTTTGCAGGTCCATGTGGTCAACTAATTTTGAATCCTGCTTAACAGAGACTTAAGTACTTCTTTTTTCTGCAAGGTTCTGCACCTGTTGCAGACTTCTCTTTCTACCCACTCTCTGGCAGAAAAGGCTATATAGATATAATAAACTCTCCATCCACTTACCAAGAAAAGCTGATACAGATTTTTACTACTTCAAGTCTAAGTAAATGTTCAGCACTGATGGCATAAAGAGCCTTATTCTAGCCTCTGAAGGAGACATAAAGTACAGATAAGGCACAACCCTTATGAAACTTATGGGATAGATAGTGTCATGGAAACAATAAACATTAACTTGGATTAACTTTGAGAGTAGTGGCAGATGAAAGGAACTGGAATGTGAGATCTGTGAGGTCATGAAGAGCTGCAATTCAACAACAACAAAATGAGGTTGACAGAGCCAAATCCCACCACTCATTTTTGTACTTGAAGCAAAGTATTACTGTATCTAAAATCTTTAAAACAAAACAAAAAAATATCCTTAGTTCACAGGTGAAACAGAACAGTTTACTGACCTTCCAAGGATAAACAGATATAACTATGGAATTTATTTCAGAGATAACTGTAATAATTATGATAAAATGTGAACAAAATGAAATTTCTGTAGAAATTTCATAAAAAACTTCACAGACAGGATGTCATTTAACTTGAATATTTAAAGATGAATAGGAATTCAACAAGAATTGGGAAGGGCAATGAAGGCCTTTTAAAAAGCAGCATGAAGAAAGGTAGGATAGTAAAGAATTGCAAATTATGTTTGAGTGATGTGGATTGTACTAATATGGCTAGAGTATATAGAGTACATGAAAAGGAAGATTATGAAATAAGGTCAGAAACAGTAGGGTTATGTTACCTGCTGGATAGCATTTTATACCAAGATAAGTAGTATGAACTGCATTTTGTAGATAAATCATTTAAGGATTGCATAGAAGAGTGATGGGAAAAGATATTTTCTTAAAGAACGCATATGGTAATAGTATAAAAAAATCAATTAAATAGATAAATGTTTGAAGGCAGAAAGATTTGTCCCCAGAAGATCAAAGTAATTAGATCTAGCAGAGGTTTAGAATCTAATATTCTAGTAATCTAAAATCTAGAAAAAATCAAAATTTATTTTTTATTTTGTAAATTTGTTTTTTCTTTAAGAGAAGTCTATTTTTCCTCCTTCTTACTATATATGTATGTATGTATATGTATATGTGTGTATATTAAAAGTATATATATGTATCTTTTTATCTGCATATGTGTGTGTATGTGTATGTGTTAGTTTGAACAAAACTGGGAGAATATGTATGTAACAATGTAATATAATATGTAATAATAATTATATGTAATTAATATACTTATATAATTGATATAATATATAACATGCTATAATGTTATGTGATATATCAGTCAGTATATATATGTAATATGAGTAGAAAAGTCTTTTCTCTCCCTTATACATTCACCCAAACCCAGAGAATAAAACTCTTTCATCTCAATTGTCCTTAATTTCATTAGTAACTATCAAGATGCCCATTACTTTCATAAATTTCCTTTTCATGAACTTGAATAAAGCTTTTTTTCAGAAATGATCCTCGTAGGAAATAAGAACCATGAGATAGTTTTCCTAGAAAGGTTTCTATCCATCACTTCCTTATGCACGTTACCATTTCTAATTAGAATTAAGTTCCTTACAAATAGGAAATGTCTTCACTTTTTTAGTCATACTCCTTACTTATATGTTTGTTTTTGCCTTGTTTTGCTCAATCTCCCTATTTTTCAACAATAAGTAAATGAGGTCCAGATACATCTAGCAACTTGCTGAGTTGGGAAAGAGGAGGAAAGGATGGATATATAGTGCTGAATATGTAGAATCATAAGGAAGAAAGTCCTACCCTAGATTATTGTTTTATCTTTTACCCAGATGGAGCATCCATGTAGCCATATAAATCATAATCCATAGACAATCTTTAAAAATACTTGGATAACTCTCCTGCTGATGATAATATTCTGTGACCTCTTCTCTCAAGCCAACAGAATCATTGCTGAAAGAGAAAGAATTGTTCCTATTCCCGTATCTCAAATCTGATTATATTTGATGTCATGTGTCTCTGTATTTCCTAGTTTAGAGCAGCCTCTAAGTTTCTGCTATTGAATCTTCTGACTGAAAATAGCTTTAAATGATACTTTAAACTGATTTGAATTTGTTTCAACCATTGTGATGTGCTTTAATACCTCTTCTTTAATACCTCCCCTTCATCCCTACCTCCTTTCAGCTTTTCCTCTGAAAACTAATCAATTACTCATTACTATTGCCTCTGGAAAGAGTATCTCAATCGATAGCTCTGTTGTTACCCTAAGAATTTTTGTGACTTTCCAATCTGCAGCAACTTGTTCAGACATCACTACTCCAAATGCTTGGCATCCTGAAACAGAATATGTTTCTTAAGATCGACTTTTGTTTTTGTATTTGTATGTCTGATTTTGAGCAAGTACTTGGCACATAGGAGACATTTAATAAGTGTTTTTCATCTATCCATCCACCCACCTATGCATCCATTCATTTATCACTCAAGAATTTAAAATGAATGCTGGTTCAATTTTAAAAATTAGAGTTAATCTAATCAACCCTTCTGGGTTAAACTCTGTAATTCTCATTAATTTTTTTCAAATTGTTTGAAGGTCATAAAAGTTCCACCTACAATATTCATGACATTAACTAGAAAGGAATCTGGGTTATTTTCCAAAATGTCTTATACATCTGCAGCCAGGCCTCTCATGTTTCTCCCTTCAGATATTTGAGGTCTCATTTGTGCCTCTCATTTTCTCTCCTATTTTATTAATATTGCACAAATTAAATAAGAAATGTGCAGTTGAAAAATAATGGAAATTTAAATAGGAAAGTTAGTCTTTCATAACAATTAGGAGGGAATTTTATTTATGAAAACATATTTAGTTCTCTGATAAATGGCTGAGATAATTTTCAGGGAAATGAAACCCAATCTGAATGGTTATAAGTACTTTAGTTTGCATATTTAACAAATGTCTAGATAAAGAAGAAGACATAAAAGTTACGGGGTTCAAAAAGTTGGGAAATGCTTTCTCCACTAGGGGTCCCCTCTCATCTACATATGTGAAACTTGGTTTATTTACCTAGCTTTGTTCACCTTCTTTGCCTTTTAACATTCCTATCCACCCACTCACACTGAATTCTCACTGAAAACTTATTTAAAGTTTAAGTTTTAGATTACATATAGAATCTCATCAAAAAAGGGAATAGAAAATTGCTTAAATATAGTGCAGTTCAAGCATAAGATAGCTTTTTTTACACAAAATATGTTTAATATATAGAAGACCCTAACATGTACATTGACAAAAGACTTAAAACCAGACACAGTAATTTATAATGACTGTTATGCTCTTCTAGAAGGCTTATATGTAAACTATCAAAAAGTGATTTAAATTATAGGGCCACTAAATAAGCATTTTATATTTTACTCCACCTCTGCATTCATTATTCACACAATTACTTCCTAGGTCCATAAATTCTAGCCAATCCAACCAAGAGTTCTAATCTAATCTAATCTCTTAGTGGCCATCCTCACAGATTAAGAAAATCCTTGTGCTGCCAGTCAAATAAAATGGAATTACCCATCTTCTGATCTCTTGAACAAAGTTTTCTTCAAGACTGGAAGCATCCATCTGATGATCACTATTTGGCCACCTATGCTCAGAGAAGAAAACACTAAATGAAAAAGCAACCACAGCTCTAAAATGGAGTCTCCAACTTGCCTAAACCAACACATCGACATGAACTGCCATGTGTTCACAGTTTACTACTTCTGCTTGGTTTAGGAGAAAAAAACAGTTGTCTGCTTCTCTCTCCCTCCCCCTTTACCTTCCCAAGAATCCTAGGGTAAGTGAAATATGTGG